>CAUYLG010015691.1:0-93021 GCA_963573385.1 Cacajao melanocephalus | reverse complement strand
GTTTTTTTTTTTTTTTTTTTTTTTTTTTTTTTTTTTTTAGCATTTTCCCCTTCAGCATGTATCCATGAGACAATCACCAAGATGACCCAGGAATTATACTGTGTTTCAGGCTTTTGCCAATTGACTTTACTGCCTACCAGGGTTTTGAGGTCATGTTGTTGTTTGTACTTAAATGAGTAGCCTGGTGAACTGCAGAACATATACAGGAGATCCTTGATGTCCTGATGTGTCAAGTGTCAAGGGGGGTAAAAAAGATTCTTTTTTTTTTTTTCTAGATGGAGTCTTTCTCTGTGGCCCAGGCTGGAGTGCAGTGGTATGATCTCAGGTCACTACAACCTCCGCCTCCCGGTTCAAGCAGTTCTCCTACTCAGCCTCCCGAGTAGCTGGGACAGGCGTGCACCACCATGCCTGGCCAATTTTTGTGGTTTTAGTAGAGATGGGGTTTTACTGTATTGGCCAGGCTGGTCTTGAACTCCTGACCTCAGATGATTCACCTGCCTCTACCTCCCAAAGTGCTGGGATTACAGGCATGAGCCACTCTGCCCAGCTTTTTTTTTTTTTTTTTTTTTTTTGAGATGGAGTCTCCCTCTATTGCCCAGACTGGGGTGAAGTAGTGCAGTCTTGGCTCCCTGCAGTCTCTGCCTCCTGGGTTCAAGTGATTCTCCTGCCTCAGCTACCCAAATAGCTAGAATTACAGGCATGTGCCACCACGCCTGGCTAATGTTTATATTTTTAGTAGAGATGGGGTTTCACCCTCTAGGCCAGGCTGGTCTCAAACTCCTGACTTCAAGTGATCTGTCTGCCTTAGCCTCTCAAAGTGCTAGGATTACAGGATGAGCCACCACACCTGGCCAATATAAGATTCTTCTTTTTTGTTGTTGTTGTTTCTTTTTTTTCTTTCTTTTAGAGACGACGGGGTCTCGCTATGTTGCTCAGGCTGGAGTGCAGTGGCTATTCACAGGTGCAATCCCACTACTGATAAGCACGGGAGTTTTGACCTGCTCTGTTCTAACCTGGGCCGTTTTACCCCTTCTTAGGCAACCTGGTGGTCCCCTACTCCAGGGAGGTCACCATATTGATGCTGAACTTAGTGTGGACACCAGGTCAGCATAGCACACTACAGCCCAGAACTCCTGGGCTCAAGCGATCCTCCCACCCCAGCCTCCCGAGTAGCTGGGACTACAGGCACATGCCACTGCGCCTCGCCAATACAGGATTCTTTATGTTTTTTTTCTTTAGTGGAAGCTGTGCACTGAGGGAATCCTAAAATTAAGACCTGCAAGAAAAAGCTGTCAAGGCAAGTTTTCCCACCCTTTAGGCATCAAATTTAAATGACCTAGACATACTCAAATCTAGGTTTCCCTTGTAAATAATGTGTGAGATAAAGTGATACTTCATGATAAAATCAGAAAAATTAAAAGTTTCAGTTTTTTTTTTTTTTTTTTTTTTTGAGACAGAGACTCCAAAATCTGTCATCCAGGCTGGAGTGCAGTGGTGTGTTCTTGGCTCACTGCAACTTCCACTTCCTGAGTTTATGCTTCAGCCTCCCGAGTAGCTGGGATTACAGGCCTGTGCTAGCAGACCTGGCTAACTTTTGTATTTTTAGTAGAGACGGGGTCTCATCATGTTGGCCAGGCTGGTCTTGATCCTGACCTCAGGTGATCCGCCCACCTCAGCCTCCCAAAGTGCTGGGTTTACAGGCATGAGCCACCACACCTGACCGCTTCAATTGATTTGTTAGATTCTGAAGTAGTGAATCTCAGATCTTTGGGGTGCATCAGAATTACTTCGGCAACTTATTAAAATATGCATGCCTTAAATCCTATCACTTTAGAAGGCTGAGACGAGAGGATCATTGGATCCCAGGAGTTTAAGGCCAGCCTAAGCAACATAGGGAGACCCTGCCTCTGCAAAAATTAAAAAATTAGCCAGGTATGGTGGCGTGTGCCTGTATTCCCAGCTACTTAGGAGGCTGAGGTGGGAGGATTGTTTCAACCCAGGAGGCTGCAGGGAGCTATGATTGTGCCACCGCACTCCAGCCTGGACAGCAGAGCAAGACCCCATCTCAAAAATTGAACAAAAGGGTGGTTATGTTTTCAAACAAGAGCCCACAAACACATTACAGCATCAAAACAAATACTGTCTTAATTCGTGTGAAGTACTAAGTACTATGTGTTTAAATCAAGTTTGCAAAATCTCTTTCATGAGAAGTAATTGAAAGAGAATTTCAAGGCTGGATGTGGTGGGTCGTGCCTGTAATTCTAGACTTTGGCAGGCTGAGGCAGGTGGATCACTTGAGGTCAGGAGTTCAAGACCAGCCTGGCCAATGTGGTGAAACCCCGTCTGTACTGAAAATATAAAAATTAGCCAGGCATGGTGGCAGGTGCCCTGTAATCCTAGCTACTCGATTGGCTGAGGCAGGAGAATTTCTTGAACCCAGGAGGTGGACATTGCATTGAGCTGAGATTGAGCCACTACAATCCAACCTGGGGACAGAGTGAGACTGCATCTCTTTTTTTTTTTTTTTTTTTTTCAGACCGGGTCTCACCATGTTGGTCAGGCTGGGCTTGAACTCCCGACCTCAGGTGATCCGCCCGCCTTGGCCTCCAAAGTGCTTGGATTACAGGTGTGAGCCACCACGCACGCTCAGCCAAACTATAATTTTTTTGTTGTTGTTTTGAGACAAGGTCTTCCTCTGTCACCCAAGCTTGAATGCAGTGGCACAGTCTCCTATCACTGCAACCTCTACCCCACAGGCTCAAGCAATCCTTCCACCTCAGCTTCCTGAGTAGCAGGGACCACAGGTGCACACCACCATGCCCGGCAATTTTTTTTTTTTTTTTGTATTTTTAGTAGAGATGAGGTCTCACCATGTTGCCCAGGCTAGACTCGAACTCCTGAGCTTGAGTGATCTGCCCACTTCAGCCTCCCAAACTGCTAGGATTATAGGCATGAGCCATCATGCCCAGACATATAATTTATTTAGAGTTAATTTTTGTGTATGCTGTGAGGAAGTCATACAACTTCATTCTTTTGTATTGGATATTCAGTGTTCCTAGCATTTAATGTTTGTTTTTATTTTTATCTTGAGACAGGGTCTTGCTGTGTCACCCAGGCTGGAGTGCAGTGGCACAGTCACAGCTCATCGTAGCCTTGACCTCCCAGCCTCAAGCAATCCTCCCACCTCAGCTTCCCAAGTTACTGGAACTACATACATGTCCCACTATGCCTGGCTAATTTTTATTATTTTTTGTAGAGAGAGGATCTCACTATGTTGCCTAGGCTGGTCTGGAACTCCTGGGCTCAAGTGATCCCCCCACATCAGCCTCCCAAAGTACTGGAATTACAAGCATGAGCCTCCACACCTGGCCCAACATTTGTCGATAAGACTATTTTCCCTCCACAAAATTGTTTTGTCACCTTTGTTGAACATCAGTTTACCATATATGTAAGAGTGTGTTTCTGGACTCTCAGTTCTATTCTGCTGGTCTCTCTGTCTTTATGCCAGTACCACAGGGTATTGATTACTATAGCTTTGTGATAATAAATTTTGAAATAGAGAAGTGTCAGTCCTTCAACTTTTTTCTTTTTCAAGATTGTTTTTGCTGATCTGGTTTCCTTAAATTTTCATATGAAGTTTAGGACCAGCTTGTCAAGTTTCTCCAAAAAAAAAAAAAAAAAAAGCCAGCTGGAATTAAGAATCTATAGATCAATGCCAGAAGTATTGTCATCTTAACAATATCAAGTCTTCCGATCCATGAACATGGGATGTCTTTCCATTTGTTTAGGGCTTCTTTAATTTCTTCCAACAATGTCATGATCTTCTTGGGGAACCTGAAGCCCAGTGGGTGTTCCAGTCCTGTGGGCTGACCAATTCAACCAGCTAAGCGTTTTATCCTGGAAGAAGTCCAGGGTTGCTCCTTCTTGGCTACCTTATCTTCCAAATGGAGAGTAGGAGGAGATCTTCCTAACTTTCGCTTCTCTGAGATTGTATGGAGCTGCATTTCTCTACTGCTTCAGGAGATAGAGCAAATATCATGGTTTTTAAGATCAGTAGTAGCTTTAAGTTAAAAAGTCATTGAAGCAAATGTACTATGATACTACTTAGGAGGTGTGCACAGGACTAATTGTAGAAAAGAAATATTTATCATTTTGGAAAATGAGGTATCAAACACTGTGATTACCTGAAATTTGATATTCAGAAAAGTATCACTTGGTTTTTTGCAGACCACATGAAAATTATTCATAAACACAGCTCCCACCAGGCAACCTTTTTCAGGGCCATTTTGCTCAAACTTTAGTGTTTCTGTGTGTGTGTATGTGTGTGTATAAGTCATTTTTCAATCTGTCCTAACCTTTTAAGCAAAAAGCACTTGAAAAGACTAGGTTAAAAAAAAAATGAAAAAGTGCTAACGCTGGGTTTTCTGTGATAAAATAGTTAATGTGATGGGTTATGTCAATGCATGACCTCTAAAAAAAAAAGTTTTTTATTTTGGAATTGCTTTACAGAAAAGTCCCAGAGGCAGTACAGAGTCCCATAGATCCTCTCCACCCCCTGCTTCTCCTCATGTTAACATCTCATATAATAAATTATTGTTGGTACAAAACTACAGAGCAGGTGTGGTGGCTCACACCTGTAATCCAGTACTTTGGGAGGCCGAGGAGGGCAAATCACTTGAGGTCAGGAGTTTGAGACCAGCCTGGCCAGTATGATGAAACCCTGTCTCTACTACAGATAGGAAAATTAGCCAGGCATGGTGGTGCGTGCCTGTAGTCCCAGTAACTTGGGAAGCTGAGGTAGGAGGATCACTTGAGCCCATGAGTTTGAGGTTACAGTGAACCATGATTGTGTCATTGTACTCCAAGCAACACACCAAGAACCTGTCTCTCAAAGAAAAAAGAAGACTAACCTATATACACTTTATTTGGATTTCATCAGTGTTTTCACTAATGCCCTTTTTCTGTTCCAGGATCTAATCTGGGATCTAATCCCGCGTTTATTTTGTGTGTGTGTTTGTTTTGTTTTGTTTTGACATGGAGTCTCACTCTTGCCCAGGCTGGCGTGCAGTGAGATATTGGCTCACTGCAACCTCTGCCTCCCAGATTCAAGCAATTCTCCTGTGTCAGCTTCCTTAGTAGCTGGGATTACAGGTGTGTACCACCATGCTCAGCTAATTTTTTTTTTTTTTTTTTGAGACGGAGTCTTGGTTTGTCACCCAGGCTGGAGTGTAGTGGCATGATCTTGGCTCACTGCAGCCTCCGCCTCCCAGGTTCAAGCGATTCTCCTGCCTCAGACTCCCAAGTAGCTGGGACTACAGGCACATGCCACCATGCCCAGCTAATTTTTTTTGTAGTTTCAGTAGAGATGGGTTTTCACTGTGTTAGCCAGGATGGTCTTGATCTCCTGACCTCATGATCTGCCCACCTCAGCCTCCCAATGTGGTGGGATTACAGGTATCAGCCACTGCGCTGGGCCAAATTTTTATGTTTTTAGTAGACACCGAGTTTTGCCATGTTAGCCAGGCCGATCTTAAACTCTTGACCTCAAGTG
Source organism: Cacajao melanocephalus (assembly GCA_963573385.1). NCBI lineage: Eukaryota > Metazoa > Chordata > Mammalia > Primates > Pitheciidae > Cacajao > Cacajao melanocephalus. Next base: position 87,470 of record CAUYLG010015691.1, on the reverse strand, counting down.
ATCCACCCGCCTCAACCTCCCAAAGTGCTGGAATTACAGACATGAGGCACTGGCTGGGCGCAGTGGCTCACGCTTGCAATCCCAGCACTTTGGGAGGCCGAGGTGGGTGGATCGCGAGGTCAGGAGTTCGAGACCAGCCTGGCCAACATGGCAAAACCCTGTCTTTATTAAAAGTTCAAAAATTAGCTGGGTGTGGTGGCCGGTACCTGTAATCCCAGCTACTTAGGAGGCTGAGGCAGGAGAATTGCTTGAACCCAGGAGGTGGAGGTTGCAGTGAGCCGAGATTGAGCCACTGCACTCCAGCCTGGGCAACAGAATGAGACTTCGAGACTTTGTCTCAAAAAAAAAGTAAATGAGGCACTAAGCCCAGCCAACAAGCAAGGGAGGGGACTTAAGCTCTGCTTCCTGGAGGGGGAAGTGTCTGCCATACTGTTTAGAATTCCTCTTCAGGAATATTTGTCCCTTCTCCAACCTTTATTTATTCAGTTATTTATATCAGCTTGGACTCATGGATATTTATTTTATTACCTGGGTTATAATCCCTACTACTTGCTTCAAAGGCAGGCACCTCAGCTCTGAGGAGCAGTTGTCTTTGTAACTGGCATTTCTGACTTCAAGCATCTGCTGCCCAAGGCTATTGGCTCTGGACCAGGCCTCCATCTCCCCAGGGACAGAGTGGGGTGATGGGGACACTGGGAAGGGAGGTTGTTGGGTGGCAGTAGTGGAGGTTAAGGTTGACATAGTAGGACTTTTTTCCTGACTCAGGTCCCAGTTCAAGGACCACTGGGCAGGTTACTTCTGGGCCAGGTGCAGGCAGGAGGACCAGAGTGGCAGAGTTTTTTTCCTCTCTTTTATTTTATTTTTATTTATTTTTTTATAGAGACAAGGCCTCCCTATGTTGCCCAGGCTGGTCTCAAACTCCTGGGCTCAGGCCATCCACCTCCCAAAGTGCTGGGATTATGGGATTACAGGCGTGAGCCAACATGCCCAGCCTCTCTCTCTCTCTCTCTCTCTCTCTCTCACACACACACACACACACATACACACACACCCACCCCTACACCCCTTTCCACCCATGAGGACTTGGGGTGTTATCTTCACTCTGCCAATTTCTGTTGTGTCTATAAATCTAAAACCAGAGTTTTAATGTACTTAATTTGTTCGTTTATCCCAGTTGTTTATATTAATCTTATTTTCTTGGACGACATTATGTTGCATAGGAATATGGACACTTTTACTCTGAATAATGGACTAATCTAAAAATTTACCAGCCGAGTGCAGTGGCTTACACCTGTAATCCCAGCACTTTGAGAGGCTGAGGTGGGCGGATCACCTGAGGTCGGGAGTTCAAGACCAGCCTGACCAACATGGAGAGACCCTGTCTGTACTAAAAATACAAAAATTAGCCGGATGTGGTGGCGCATGCCTGTAATCCCAGCTACTTGGGAGGCTGAGGCAGGAAAATCACTTGAACCCAGGAGGCGGAGGTTGCGATGAGCCGAGATTGTGCCACTGCACTCCATCCTGGGCAATAAGAGTGAAACTCCATCTCAAAAAAAAAAAAAAAATTACCTTGTGCCAGGTGTAGTGGCGGCTCATGTCTATAATCCCAGCACTTTGGGAGGCTGAGGCAGGAGGATTGCTTGAGGCCAGGAGTTGAAACCAGCCTGGGCAACATAGCAAGACCTTGTCTCTACAAAAAAAAAAAAAAAACAAAACTTTAGCCAGGTGTAGTGGTGCATACGAGTGGTCCTAGCTACTTGAGAGGCTGAGGTGGAAAAATTGCTTGAGCCCTGGAAGTTGAGGCTGAATTGAGTGCCTGGGGGAGGGAGGGGAGAGGGAGGGAGAAAGAAAGGAAACCTTGTAAACATGTTTTTTTTTTTTAATGTTAAATATGTTCCCACTGTAAAATTAGCTTATGCAAAAAAATTGAGTTCATGCATATTACAGTTTTGAGAAAATAATAGAAAATTCGTGAAAAATGAAATCCCTCAGTCACACTACTGTTAACATTTGATAATGTATTTCCTGGTTGACCTTAGGGTATTTTAATCTAAAAATTTGAAAACAGCTGCTTTTACATTAAGAACGGGTCAAATAAAGTCAGTAAATACACAGCCAATCTGACCTCAGTGGAGAACACACAGAAGGAGACAGATGGGCTGAGTGAGAGGGGGACAACCAGGACCAACGTTCTGTTTTAGTCGTTTTTGGAAAAATGCATAGTTGTTTAGCCTAGAAAAGACTGTTTTTGCTAAATTTGTTCGAATGACTTTGTAACTAATTCTATTTTGTAAACCAAATATAAACATTTCAAGGTCTTACATCTTTTTTTACTTACACTTTTTTCTTGCTTTGGAAAAAAAGATGGTAAGCATTTTATTTTCTTGAAAAGTGATTCGTTTAAAGTAACAACACCTCCATCTTGTGCCCAACTACAATTATTGTAGCTTAAAATTTTTTCTTTGTTTCTTTTCTTTCTTTCTTTCTTTCTTTCTTTCTTTCTTTCTTTCTTTCTGTCTCTCTCTCTCTCTTTCTTTCCTTTCTTCTTTTCTTTCTTTCTTTCTTTCAGACAGAGTCTCGCTCTGTTGCCAGGCTGGAGTGCAGTGTCACGATCTTAGCTCACTACAACCTCCGCCTCCCAGGTTCAGGCAATTCTCCTGCCTCAGCCTCCCGAGTAGCTGGGACTACAGGCGTGTACCACCATACCTGGCTAATTTTTGTTTTTTTAGTAGAGATGGGCTTTTGCCATGTTGGCCAGGCTGGTCTGGAACTCCTGACCTCAGGTGATCCACTCAACTTGGCCTCCCAAAGTGCTGAGATTACAGGCATGAGCCACCACGCCCAGCCTGTAGTTTAAGATTTAAATTGTGTTTTCTGCATCTACTGGCGTGGATTAATCGTGCTTTGGAAGTTTCTAAGGGTCTTTAAGGTTTCCAAGGTTTCTAAGCTGGAGGTTTCTATCCTAAAAGTGGAACGAAAACAGGAAATAAAATTATTTGAAAGCTTTACTCATAGCTATGAGAAATGTGTACATAAGAAACAGTTATACAGAAATAAAAGCAGTTTGTGAAGGGATGGTTGGGATCCTGCAGATTTGCTATTATTGTTTATATTATTTTCTTTCAATTACATAATTCAAAATTTTAAAATAACCTTAATGCTCCATTTCATAACTTTGCCCTAGCAATGTACAAGAGCTATGTATTATTCAAGACTATGTTTTCAAACTCATAACCTTTGGGTGAAAGTAACTTTTACAAGAATTTGGGTTTTTTGTGTGTGTGTCTTGTTTTGTTTTGTTTTTGAGACAGGTCTTGCTCCATCACCCAGCCTGGAGTGCAGTGGTGCGATCATAGCTCACTGTAGCCTTGAACTCCTGGGCTCAAGCTGTCCTCCTTCCTCTCAGGTTCCTGAGTGACTGAGACTACAGGCATGGACCACTGTGGCCAGCTAATTAAAAAAAGAAAAATTTTGTAGAGACAGGGTCTCTGTAGGTTGCCCAAGCTGGTTTCAAACTCCTGGGCTCAAGTGATCCTCTCACCTAAGCCTCCCAAAATGCTGAGATTACATACAGGTGTGAGACACCACACCCAGGCTGCAAGAATTACAAAATTGAGGGTTTTAAAAATTATTATTTGGTTGGTGCTCCTAAAGAATAAATCAAGATCATCATATTCTGGATTCTCTGGGGCTTTCATACCTGTGCGGACGTTTGTGCTGAGACCCTCCTGGCCCCTCCCAAAGCAGATGCTCCATGCCCTGCACCTGTGTGCAGCCCTGGGTGCTCCTGCCATCCTGTAGCACGCTCGAGGTATAGGTGTACATGGGTGCCCGAATCAAGATTTAGAGACCTACAGGCTATAAAGCTGTGATTCACCACTCTTTCTATGTTCTAAGCTGTTACGGGCTGAGTTGTGTCCCCCAAAATTTATATATTATAGTCCTATCCCCCAGGGTCTCCGAATATGATGATGTTTAAATATTGGATCTTTAAAAGGGTGCTAAGGGGCTGGATGTGGTGGTTCATGCCTCTAATTCCAGCACTTTAGGAGGCCAAAGTAGGAGGATTGCTTGAAGCCAGGAGTTTGAGACCAGCCTGGGCAACATAGACCTGTCTCTTAAAAAAAAAAATTTTTTTTTTTAATTCGTTGGGCATGGTGATGTGCACCTGTAGTCCCAGCTACTCAAGAGGCTGAGGCAGGAGGATCACTTGAACCTGGGAGATCAAGGCAGCAGTGAGCTATGATCACGGCACTGTGCTCCAGGCTGGACACAGAGCAATACCCTGTCTCAGATAAATAACCAGCACTTTGGGAGTCCCAGGCAGGAGGATTGCTTGAACCCAGGAGTTTGGAACAAGCCTAAGCGACATAGCGAGACCTCATCTCTATAAAAATAAAGAAAGAAAAATAAAAGAGTGTTAAGGTAAAATGAAGTTATATGGGTAAGCCCTAATCCAGTATGATTGGTGGGGTTGTTTTTGTTTTTTGTTTTTGCGAGACAGAGTCTTACTCTTTCACCCAGGCTGGAGTGCATTAGCATGATCTCGGCTCACTGCAGCCTCCACCTCCTGGGTCCAGCAATTCTCATTCCTCAGCCTCCTGAATAGCTGGGACTACAGGCATGTGCCACCACACCCGGCTAATTTTTGTGTTTTTGGTAGAGATGGGGTTTCATCATGTTGGCCAGGTTGGTCCTGAACTCCTGACCCCAAATGGTCTAACCACAGGCGTGAGCCACCATGCCCAGCCTCTAAGGGCCTTTATTGAAGGAAGCCACTTGTTACTGGAGCTCAGAGGACAGAGGGCAGAGCAGAGGCAGGTGGAGGCAGGAGCAGGAAGCTTCCAGACCTGCCCCTGCCCCTTTACCAAGCCGCTCAGAAGTAGCCCTGCTGTACTTGTGTCAGTTAGACCTCTGCGGACCTGTGTAGGTATCATGTCATTTACAGTTGCTCTTTTCGTTCTGAGTTTTGGGTAGTCATTATTTACAGTTTTTTGGAGCCAGACGGTAAGACACACAGAAACATTATTATTTACATTTTTTGGAGCCAGACAGTAAGACACACAGAAACTCAAAGTACTTTTTCAGTTTTGTCACCCAGCACAGAAGGCTTCTGCAACCAAACACGTGGGGATTTCTTCCCCGCTAATGAGCAAGCAGTCAGTTATGCAGCATACAAATCCAATGCCGATGCCATCTACCTAGAGGTAGCGTCAGATCTTGCAGGTGAGGCCCCAAACCATGGAGACCTCCCTCCGTTCAAATGCTAATTGCAAGCCCCCAGGCTGTCTTGCTCACTCTTCTGACCCACCAGTTACTATCTCAGATTCCTATGACCGGTTCCTTGGATTAAATTATTTGCTAGAGCGGCTCAAAGAACTCAAACAATGCCAGGCGCGGTGGCTCACACCTGTAATCCCAGCACTTTGGGAGGCTGAAGCAGGTGGATCACTTGAGGTTAGGAGTTCAAGACCAGCCTGACCAACTTGGTGAATCCCCATCTCTACTAAAAATACAAAAATTAGCTGGCATGGTGGTGCGTACCTGTAATCCCAGCTACTTGGGAGGCTGAGGCAGGGGAATTGCTTGTACCCAGGAGGTGGAGGTTGCAGTGAGCCGAGATCACACCACTACACTTCAGCCTGGGAGACAGAGCAAGACTCTGTCTCAAAAAACAAAAACTTATTTACATATACCATTTGATTATAAAGGATGCAGATGAAAATATAAATGCAGCAGCATGTGGGGGAGGGACTCAGTTTCCATTTCCACCTGACTCCCAACCCCCACACACCCCTCCAGGGACTCCATGTGTTCCTGGAGGGTCTTGGAACCCTCTCCTTTTGGGTTTTTATGGAGGCTTCATTACGTAGGCATGATTGATTAAACCATAGGCCACTGGTGATCAGCTTAACCTTCAGCCCCTCTCCCCTTCCTGGAGGTTGGAGGTGGGGCTGAAAGTCCCAACCCTTTAACCCTACCTTGGTCTTTCTGGTGACCAGCCCCACTGAAGCACCTCGGGGGCTGCTAGCCATCAGTCAGTGCCTGAGCATACAAAAAGACATCACTTTGGAGATTCCAGGAATTTTAGGAATTATATACTGGGAGAGTGAAAGACCAGATATATATTTCACAATATGAAAGAGCCCAATTTACATATTTCAGGATTCCCTTCTTGTTACAGCTTAAGATTTTTTTATTTTCCTGACTTTTCTCTTTGGACAATAGTTAAGGCCATCTTGTTTCTTTACTCTGGGGTTTGAATTTGAGATGGAGCCAATGTCACTTTGGGGCCCTTTCCTACAGCTCAGAGTTGGCCGGGCCACAGAGCCAGGACTATGGAATAGCAAGGAGGTGCCTCAGGTGCCACATAATTAGGTTGGTGCAAAATTAATTGCGGTTTTGTCATGGCAGTGGCAAAACCGCAATTGCTTTTGCACTAATATAATGTAAGGCACGCAGTCTGGAGGTCAGCCTGAGTGTGGAGTTCTCGGGGAAGTGCTGCCGGCCTGGAGGAGGCTGGTGAGTGTGGGTCCCTGCCAGCGTCGTGGGGACCAACCGCTGTATCTTGCAGGAATTTGCACGCTGAGTGTGCAAGAGGCCGCATCATTTTTGGAGTCTGGGGGCACTGCGGTGGCAGAATAGACACAGTGGGAGGCACTAGAGGACCCGGGGTGGACTTGGACGCGGGGTCAGGGAACCTGGCATTTATTCATGCCGGACCGCCCATTCGTGCTGCAGAGCATGGGAGCTGAGGGGAGAGCGGCAGCCAGAGGGACGTGCACCAGAGCCAATCAGCGCGTGAAGCGGGGCGCTATTTGGTTGGGCCTCCGGTAACCCTTTTCCACCTCAGAGTGGCTGGCGGGGTCTTTGCCACCACAAGTTCCCAGGTCTCCCCAGGTCCCCGGAATACCCACATCGCCCCGTGAGGCAGATGAGGAGAGCTGGAAGGGCCGCACAGGAAGAACAGGGGTTGGCTAGTCCGAGGTGGGCGGATAACGTGACCCCGATCCCTGCAGTACTCTGCAGTCGTGTGACTCGCTGCCTGGCACATTTCTTCGGGTACCCACCCTCTCGAGAAGGTAGCCCTGAGGTGGGGCTTCAAACTCCTTTTATTTAGTGGTCAGGGGACTGCAGAGGGGACTGCAGAGGGGAGCAGGCCCCCAACCCCCTATCCCAGCCCTGCATCTTCAGGCCCCTCTCATGGACAATAAGGTCTTAGAAAACGCCAGGGAGGGCCGGACGCGGTGGCTCACGCCTGTACTCCCAGCACTTTGGGAGGCCGAGTTGAGCACATCACGAGGTCAGGAGTTTGAGACCAGCCTGACCAACATGGTGAAACCCCATCTGTACTAAAAATACAAAATTAGCTGGGCATGGTGGCAGGCACCTATAATCCCAGCTACTTGGGAGGCTGAGGCAGGAGAATGGCTTGAATCTGGGAGGCAGAGGTTGCGGTGAGCTGAGATCATGCCATTGCACCCTTGCACACTAGCCTGGGCAACAAGAGCGAAACTGTCTTAAAAAAAAAAAAAAAGAAAACGCCAGGGTGCTGGGCATGGACCCCTCAGGCCAGACGGATTGGGAGGGGTCCAAGGAAGCCATAAGAACCTCAAGCCCAGGTTGGGGGATGGGCCCTGTGGGAAAAGTGGGCTTCTCTGGGCCTTGTCCTGCCTGGATCCTGGACAGGGGTCCAGGTGGCTGCCCAGGCTGCAGTCTTGTGTCTAAGCTAACACTGTAGGCTGGGAAAGACCCCCTCATCCACCCACCACCCAGTCGTCCCCCACAAGACAGAAGGGCCAACCCACATTGATGCTGCAACACCCCAGGACCGAGTCTCCAGGCCAGCCAGAACCTGGTACTTGACCCTACAGGGTTATAACCCATCCTTTCTGCTTCTCCAGGCCAAAAGCCAAGGAGCCCTCGGTGACCGTGGGATCCACGACACCTCCACTTCGCTGTCCCTACACAGCCAGGGCAGCATCAGCACCAGCTCAGACACAAGGTTAGTGTGAAAACCAGCAGGTTGATGAGCCTGTGGGCCTGCAGATGGGGATGTAGCTGGATCTGGTTGTCCCACCGGCCAGGACCAGCTGCAGTGCTGTGGCCTGCAAAGTGCTGGCAGGTGCTTGGCCCATGCTCCCTGAGATGACACAAATTGAACTCATGTCCCCAAAGTGCTTAGCTCTGATGCTTGGTGCCCAGGGACACTAGTGTCTATTAACATGGATGAAGTACACCAGATGCTGTGTGGTCATGGGCTCTGAGTCCACCCCAGCTCTGCTGCTCTATGGATGTGTGGATCACCCTGACATACCTCAGTGTCCACAACTGTGACTAGGTCCATAAGAATGGCCTGCTGTCATAACAGGGTGGGAGGGGGGACTGCAAACAGTCCACAGGGTGGAAACCCTTTGTCCGTGCTCAGCACGTGGGAATGCCCATCAGTAGTGGCTCAGCTCTTAGTCATTAGGCACTCTGATGGCCCCTTGTGAGGGGTGTTTGTTGTGCACATTTTCAAGATGGGGAAATGGGGTTGGATTGGGGTGACATACCCAAGGCTGCCAGGAGAGGAACTGGCGGAGCAGAAGCACCAGCCAGGGTCCCTGTTTCCATTAGGCCCCACACTAGCCTCGGTCCCAGTGAGCAGTGAGGCAGCCCCATCTACCCCACCTCCTTCCCAGCTCTGTATCTAAAGCCCTGGCCCAAGGGCTTCCTCCACTGACGGGATTTTGCTTCCTTCCTTAGGACGGAACCACTGGACTCCAGGTTCCTTGCCTGGGAGTAGGAGAAATCTACCTGCTGGGGGCTGAGCGCAGCTTGAGGGACAGGCCCTGGGTCCCGGGATGCCCCTGCCCGAGTCCAACGATCAGGAAGGCGAGAGCGTGAAGGCTGGCCAGGAGCCATCTCCCAAGCCAGGCACAGAAGTCGTCCCTGCAGCAGCAGCCCCGAGGAAGCCCAGAAAGTTCTCCAAACTGGTCCTGCTCACAGCCTCCAAAGACAGCGCCAAGGTGGAGGGGGCCAAGCGCAAGGGCGTGCACTGTGTCATGTCCCTGGGGGTGCCCGGCCCTGCCACTCTTGCCAAGGCCCTCCTCCAGACCCACCCTGAGGCCCAGAGGGCCATCGAGGCACCCCCACAGGAGCCTGAGCAGAAACGCAGAAGGCAGGACCCAGGTGAGGCTCCACAACGCCCCGGCCAGGACAGCTCACCACCTCCCAGCATGGCCCCCACAGCCTCGTTGGCTCCGTCAGGCCCTTCTCCCTGTCCTGTGGGTTCCTCATTCCCTGGCTTTGACCATGTGTGGGGAGCAGTAGCACAGGGTTAGGACATAGGCCTGGGCATCCTCCGACCTCCAACCCTGCCTCTGAGTGGCCTTGCCTCTCTGCGTCTGTTCCCTACTCTAGAATGCGCTGCCCACTGGCTTCTTCATGAAGGAGCATCTGAGGGTGCTGTGGGGCCCACAGGTGGCTGCTGTCAGCTTCAAGGTCTTGGCTCACAGCTGCTCAATGAGCATCTCCAAGGCCAGGGGTTTGATGGGTCACCTTTCCATATCTTCTAGAAAGCTCCTTTTGTCTCACTCACCGTTCGTTCAGTCACTTAGTAACATACACAGAACAGCAGCTCTGTGCAGTCTGGGTTCTGGAGACTTGAGGCACGCAGGATGAGACCCCTAGCAGACCAAGGCTGTAACCTCAGGCTGGCTCTCCGGGACTGCCGCTACCCTACCTGCCTCCCCTGCCCAAGCAGTCACCCCCCGCAAGCCTCCAGAGAGATACAGCTTGGGGCTCACAGGTCCTGTGGGGGAGTAGGGCTGGGGGTGTAGCCTTAGCTGCTGCAGGCTGGCTGGAGGTGATGGGGCAGGATCATTCCCTCTGCTTTACTGTGGGAGTGATGGGATAGATGGACTGAGTGTCTTTACCCCCCATTCCCATTCCCCGGGGCCCTTGGCTCTGCTCCTGCTATGTACTAGACCTTTCTCTCAGGTAGACTTGGGGGATACAGCCAGGTGGGGCATGGTAGCAGAGACAAGGTGAGAACAGGCTTGCCCCTTTCCCTGCACCCAGCTCTCCCTGGGGTGGCCCAGGTCCTGCCCTGCTGTCTACTGCAGGAGGACAGGCCTCCTCCTGGCCCCACAGCAATGCCTCAGGACTAGAGGTCTGCCTCTGGGCTTTACTAGAGCAGGGAGTGGTGGGGTCAGGACCCTGGGTAGCAGAGGAAACGGGCTGGGTACACCTTTTGAGCTGGAAGTTCCAGAGAGATGGGGCAGGGGGCTGCGCATTGGGTGGGAAGATGAGCTGGGGTTTCTTCCAGACTGGGAGTGGGTTCTGCTATGACCTGAGAGGAAAAACAGCCATAGCAGTTGGCCTTGGCTTGTGACCTCTGAACAGGTAGCCCCTGGGGTCAGCCAGGGCACTCAGCCTAGCAGCCCATTATAAGAAAAGGGGGTGCTCTTAGGGTTCCTGCAGTTCGCTGGCAGTGCAGGGACCCTGCCTCACTGATGGAAATTGAGGGGTGAGTGGCCTGAGATCAAAAGGGTCACAGCCCCAAAGCTTCCCTGGGGCTGAGACCCCAGAATGCCTGAGAGGGTGGTGTCCATAGCCACAAGCCTGGAGCTCTCGGGGAACCTAATGGACCCCTCGGCCTCCATCCCCCTGCTGGAGTCTCAGGCCTGGTGTGAGCAGTGCTCAGGGACTCAGAGGGACCATGTCCTCCCAGAGCTGGTGAGAGTGCCTGGCTCTCACTGTGAAGCCCCTACCCCCTAGTCCTGCTCTCAGAGCCTCTGCATGTCCCCCTGGCTTCTCCCGCCAAACTGGGGCAGAGGGTGCAGTCCTCTTGGCCTATGGGAGGCAGGGCTCAGAGGAGTGAAGTCACCACCCTGAGGCCACCAGGAGGTCCCTGCAGAGGGCAGAGGGGGTTGGAGTCTGGCTCAGGGTCTGTTCCCCCTGAGTTCTGTGAAATTAGGCCATCTCACGGTCCTCCCAGCCCCTTTGAGACCCCTGCTCACTGCTGGGATTCATCCAGGCCGGGGGCCGTGGTGCTTTTGTGAGAATTGGGCACAGCCACCTTCTCAAGATGAAAGTCAGAGCAAGGCTTCTGTAGAAGCCTTGGGCAGACACCCTCGGGCATCTACCACCTCCTCCCTGCCAACCCCTCCATCCCTACCCCAGGTCCGGCAGAGGCGATGGCTGTGGCTTCCAAGTGCTCAGCCCAAACTTGGCCTCAAGTTTTCTGGAAATGCTTTTAGCAGCCGGGCCATAGGCTCTTCTCTGTCCACAGGGCTTCTGGGGCCCAGCTGGTGAATTTTTGCTTTCAACATTGTGTTATTTCTTTTTCTTTTGTGGCCCTGGGCTGGTGGCCTTGGGAGCAGTGCCCCTGAGTGGCAGTCACTTCCCAGTCAGGCAGAGCCTTCTGGCCCTGGAATATCTGCTGGCTGGGGTGACAGCAAGGCCCAGTAGATTCCTAACAGCCAAACTCAGCTCTCCCTTCTCCTTTGATACCAGTCTGATCCACCCACTTCTCTTGCAGGCACAGGTGGAACAGAAGACAGTGGATTAGCAGTGGGGCCTCCCGAGGCTGCCGGAGAGAACTCTGTCCTCTGCTCCGTGGTGCCAGGCACATCCTCATAACCTTGACAACAGGCGCATCCTACCAGGTCAGCAACTGGGCCACAGGCTCTTCTCTGTACACAGGGCTTCTGGGGCCCAGCTGGTGATTTTTTGCTTTCAACATTGTGTAATTTCTTTCTTCTTCTTTTTTTTAGATCAAGTATAAGTTACTTTTGTAAGCAGAAAAATAATTTCAAACAAGAATAAAAGAAGCTGTTTGCTAGACCCCATCATGGGCATGATATAAACATTTCAGGGTTCTGGGTCCTCTGAGGCTCAGTCTGATGCCACCACCTCTGGATCTCCCCACCCCAGTCTTTACCAGGCCTTCCCAAAGTGCCCCTTAGTTGCTGACCCAAGTCTCGCTTCCTCCACGAAGCCTCCCAGACTGATAGTTCCCAGGCACTAAGGGAGCTCAGCCTTGCTAAGAATGGTAGTTCCAGGATTCTGCTGAGGGAGAGGTGGGCCTGCAACTCATGAGTGGGTTCAGGGAGGAACCTGACAAAAGCGCATGTGGCCTGCCTGTCATGTTCTTTCCAGGGGAGGTAGGGGTGAGGGAACCTGAGTCCCTGCCCCAGACCCCTGGGTGCCATCCCTGCTGGAGGGGAGATGAAGTAAGCACAGCTACCCTACTTGAGCTGACAAGTCAGTGAGCCTCCAAGAGGCTTCCCATATAGTCCTCATTCTTTGAAAACTGCCTCTGAGCTCAAGGAACCGTTATGGTTTTGTTTGTTTTGAGATGGAGTTTCACTCTTGTGACCCAGGCTGGAGTGCAGTGGTGCAATCTGGACTCACTACAACCACCAACCACCACCTCCTGGGTTCTCCTGCCTCAGCCTCCGAAATAAATGGGATTACAGCCACATGCCACCACACCCTGCTAATTTTTGTATTTTTGTGTTTCTTTTCTTTTTCTTTTTTTTTTTTTAGGACGGAGTTTCGCTCTTGTCACCCAGGCTGGAGTGCAGTGTTACGATCTTGGCTCACTGCAACCTCCACCTCCAGGGTTCAAGTGATTCTCTTGCCTCAGCCTCTCGAATAGCTGGGATTACAGGCACCCGCCACCACGCCTGGCTAATTTTTGTATTTTTAGTGGAGACAGGTTTTCACCATGTTGACTAGGCTGGTCTGGAACTCCTGACCTCAAGTGATCTGCCCACCTCGGCCTCCCAAAGTGCTGGAATTACAGGCGTGAGCCACTGCGCCTGGGCCACACATGTTTTTTCGTAATGTATTACAAATGTCTTCCCTCACAACATCATTTCTGCTGCTTGATGCCCACTGCAGGGATGAGTGAAAGCACCAGTTCCAATGGCAAGACACATTCCCGTTGCTTCCAGGTTGTAAGCAATCCCGAAATAGCCTTGTATGTTCCTAGGACATAGCTCTAGGAGTGAGATGGCCGCACTGGAAGGATGCAAGTTACGTTCAACCCACGGCCTGCGAACGCCTAACTCTCCAGCATTTGTCGACACCCAGTTTTATCGTCAAGAAGAAAACAGTAATAACGCATCCTCCGCTTGGCCCTTGCGTGCACAGCCTCTGCGCTTTTCACCTCGAGGTTTCATTTTCCTTGGACAGCACCAAGCTCTTGGCAGGGCCTCATCTGGGTTCAGGGCCGGAAACTGGAGACGTTCTGGCCGATGTTCCTGGCAGCCGGGAGAGGGCGCGCGCGGACTCAGCGGACGCCCAGCAGCCTCCCCTGGACTCAGGCAGAGCGCACAACCTGGAGTGCGGTCCCGCCCCGCAGCCTCCGTCCTGCTCCGCCCACTTGGGCTCCTTAAGGCCCAGACACCGGCTCTAAGTTGCTTTCTGCAGGAGTGGGAGGTGGGCGACTGGGTGGGGTGGAGAGGGCCAGTGTGTTGACCCTACAGGTGGCAGCCGTGGGGAATTGCAATGGGGTTCACAGTGTTGCCCACGGCCGGAGCCGCAGTCCCTTCTCCCGCCTCGCCTCCCCAGACAGGCGCCCGCCTCAGACACACGGCGTCCCCGTTGTTACCGCATTCACTGCTTCTTGGTCTCCCCACCCCACTCCTTAACATAAATTCAACGCCAGGGAAGGGTTATTGGACGACTTTGGTCCCCGAGGGTCCCAGTGCGAGGGGCAGGGAGAGAAGGAGCGGTGGGGAGCAGCAGGGTACGGGACGCGGAGGACACCTGCAGGCCGAGGATGCGAGGACTAGAAGAGCGCCGGTTTCCGGGGTTGAGCGGTGCAGATTTGAGGCAAACCTCAGGGGATGTGGACGGACGCAGGGAAGGAAGGGCGCCCAGAGAGGACGTGGGCGGGTGCGGGACGCAAGAGGTGCGGAACATACGGGAGCCCAGGGGACCTCGACCTGGACCCGCCTGAGCCGGGGGTTCATCCAGGGGCCGCTTTAGAGCAAGAGGAGGTGGGCAGGCCGTGAGGCGGGACGCGGGGTTACCTAGGGAGGAGCGGAGCCCTCCCCGAGCCAGCCGAGGACTCGCAGCCAGAGCGGGGCTCGGGCGGGAAGAAAGGGGCGGGCTGACCAAGGCAACCCCATGGGGATGGGAGAGCCGCCAGTGAGCCCAGGGCGCAGTGCTGAGGCCACTCTGGCCGCCACCGTCAAGTGTTTCACAGCAAAACAGCGCCCAGGGCCCCGCATCTCCTCGCACTCGGAGCCAGCCCATCCCTACCGCACCGCGCAGCTGGAGAATGGCGAGTGTCCCACGCCCGCGGTGGGACCCGAGGGACAGTGGGGAGGGGGGGGCCCATGGTCAGGGGAGTGACCAATGAGTGGAGACCGAATCAATCAGCGAGGAGTAAGCCAATGGTGAGGGCTAAACCAATGGGCGAGGCCTGAACCAACGGGTGAGTGCTGAACCCAAATGGGCGAGTGCTGAACAGTGGGCGGGGCGGGGCCAAAGGGCGAGGACTGAGCCAATGGAAGTGGGCTGGACCAATGGGCAGGGCTGATCAATGGGCGGAGCCAATGAAAGAGGGCGGAATCAATGGGCGAGGGCTGGACCAATGGAAAAAGAGGCTTTTACCTTGTGGAATGCTCAGGGGATGAAGGGAGTATTTCTTTTGTCCAACTTCTGCTTTTACATGACTTTGCACCTACAGAAAAGCTGCAAGAATCCCCAAAAGAGGCTGACTGGGTGGCTCACGTCTGTAATCCCAGTGCTTTGGAAGACCAAGGCGAGAGAATCGCTTGAGCACAGGAGTTTGAGACCAGTCTGGCAACATAGAGAGGCCATGTCTCTATTAAAAATAAAAATTACAGGTGCGTGGTGTTGCGCACCTGTAATCCCAGCTACTCGGGAGCCTGGGGCAGAAGAATCGCTTGAACTCGTAGGCAGAGTTTGCAGTGAGCTGAGATCTTACCCCTGCACTCCCGCCTGGGTGACAGCGAGACTCTGTCTCAATAATAATAGTGATAATAATAAACAGGTTGGGCGCGGTGGCTCACGCCTGTAATCCCAGCACTTTGGGAGGCTAAGGCAGGTGGATCACGAGGTCAGGAGTTCAAGACCAGCCTGACCAAGATGATGAAACCCCGTCCCTACTAAAAATACGTGGTGGCAGGCGCCTGTAATCCCAGCTACTCAGGAGGCTGAGGCCAGAGAATCGCTTGAATCCGGGGGGGCGGAGGTTGCAGTAAGCCAAAATGGCACCACTGCACCCCAGACTAGGCACAGAGCGAGACTCCGTCTCAAAAATAATAGTAAAAATAATAGATACATCAATGGAATAGAATCAGTAATTCAGAAACAAACTACATTCATGATCAAGTGGTTGTCAAAAGGGTGCCAAAGGTAGGGTGCGGTTGCTCATGCCTGTAATTCCAGCACTTTGGGAAGCTGAGGCGGGTGGATAACTTGAGCCTAGGCGTTTAAGACCAGCCTGGGGAGGATAGGGAAACCCCGTGTCTACAAAAAATACAAAAATTAGCCGGGTGCAGTGGTGTGCACCTGTAGTGACAGCTACTTGGGAGGCTGAGGCAAGAGGATCCCGAGAGTTTGATTGAGGGTGCAGTGAACTGTGATCTCACCATTGCACTCCAACCTGGGTGACAGAGGGAGATTCTCAAAAACAAAACAAAAACAAAAACAGCATCTCGGTGGGGCACGGTGGCTCATGCCTGTAATCCCAGCATGTCCACACAAAGAGTTTGATTGAGGGTGCAGTGAACTGTGTGTAGGGCCACAGCCCCGCAGGGTCCTGGGGTGTTCCCTATCGCTGTGCTGGGGCGCTGGATCCGAGAAGTAAAGAGACGAGACACAGAAGGACTGGAAAAAATAGCTGGGCTCGGGGGCCACACCACTTACAAGCGGAGACAGGCGAGGCCCCGAACGTCCAGGAGCGTCTGTATTTATTGGAGGAAGGGTAGTGAGTGAGGTCATCCTAAGGACGATGATAGGGTCAAGACAATCACGTGTGCAATAAGCAAGGGGTCCACCCCCATTAAGTCACCTAGGCTAGGAGGTGGGCAATGTGCAAGGGGTCCACCCCGATTGGTCACTGATACAAGGAGGTGAGTCGTGCGCAGTGAAGAGTTCAATGTGCAATCCCTCTTATCTAGGGGCAGGCTATTTCTAAGGAATTCTGTAGGAGGTTGCTCTTGAGTCAGCATAGTAGCAGAGCTGACTAGGTCTATAGCTACCTGCTGGCAACTTCCGATGATTTCTATAGGAGGGTGCTTTTGAGCCAGCAGTAACAAGAGCTGATAAAGTTCACAGTCACCAAGGCGTGATTATACCGGAGGGGTTTTAAGCCCTCAGAGGCTTGCGGGATTGCTGGTCTGAGGGCAGCCTTCCACAAGAACTGGACGCAAGGTACTACAACTCCTTTTTCAGGACGAGTGGCTCTTGCCCAAGCCTGCCATACAGTGGGTATCTTTACAATACTGAACGCTGCCGCCTGGGCCATGTTATTGTCCTGGTGTAACTGTTTTTCCCTTAAATCATGCTCTGCACCGTGTCTGCTCTAGACATTCCTCCGACTATAAGCAAGATATGCTTATATATGTATAGCTATTTATCCCTTAATTCATGCTCTGTACTGTGTCTGCTCTAGGCACTCCAACTATGAACTAAGATATAATTGTATATATGTATATATATATATATATATATATAGGGAAATAACTGAGCAGTATGATATTCTTCAGACACTAATTCTATAATATATGATTATATATAAAGGATCATATAAAGGAAATAACTGAGTAATAACACTATAAACTAAGATATTCTTCAGGCACTAATTGTGCCGGGATCTGCTTAGCTCTCCTTCCTTGGTGCCCAGATGGAGGGTTACCCACACTGTGGACCCAGGAGTTTGATCGAAGGTGCAGTGAACTGTGGACCCAGGAGTTTGACTGAAGGTGCAATGAACTGTGATCTCACCACTGCACTCTAACCTGGGTGACAGAGGGATACTCTGTCTCAAAAGCAAAACAAACAAAAATAGCATCTCGGTGGGGCATGGTGGCTCCTGCCTTTAATCCTGGCATGTCAACACAGAGAGTTGTATGTAAATGTTCATAGCACTATTATTCACTATTATTCACAGTAGCCAAAAAGTGAAAATAACCCATGTCTGTCAACAAAGGGATATGCAAATTGTTATATAACCATACATGAGGACATTATTTGGTCATAAAGAGCAATTAAGCCGGGCACAGTGGCTCACACCTGTAATCTCAGCACTTTGGGAGGCTGAGGCAGGCTAATTAGCTGAGCTTAGGAGTTTGAGACCAACCTGGTTGGCATGGAGAAACCCAGTCTCTACTAAAAATACAAAAATTAGCCAAATGTAGTGGTGGGCACCTGTAATCCCAGCTACTTGGGAGGCTGAGGCAGAAGAATCTCTTGAACCTGGGAGGTGGAGGTTGCAGTCAGCTGAGATCATGCCACTGCACTCTAGCCTGGGTGACAGAGCAAGACTCTGTCTCAAAAGTAAGTTCTGCTAAATGCTACAACATGGATGAACTTTTTTTTTTTTGAGACATGGTCTTGCTCTGTCACCCAGGCTGGCATGCAGTGGCATGAGTGCAGCTCACTGCAGCCTCAAACTCCCAAGCTCAACTGATTCTTCCACCTTAGCCTCCTGAGTAGCTGGGACTACAGCACATCACTACACCCAGCAAATTTTTTTTTTTTTTTTTTTTTTTGGAGACAGAGTTTCACTCATTGCCCAGGCTGGAGTGCACTGGTGGTGTGATCTCAGCTCACTGCAACCTCTGCTTCCTGGGTTCAAGTAATTCTCCTGCCTCAGCCTCCACACTAGCTGGGATTACAGGTGCCTGAAACCATACCCAGCTACTTAGGAGGCTGAGACCAGAGAATCGCTTGAACCTGGGAGGCGAAGGTTGCAGTGAACCAGGATTGCACCACTACACTCCAGCCTGGGCAACAAAAGTGAAACCTCCATCTCAAAAAAAAAGAAAAAGAAAATATACAATATTTTCCCAAATAAATTTAGTGAGAAGAGTGACATAGTTTTACATTTTTGCAAATATCTTTATTGCTGGCTTAACAGAAGACTACTGGCTCTCGCGCCTGCTTCTCCATTCAATGTTTTACATCACACGTCATGCAGCCTTTGTAATACTATGCAACATTTCTGCATTTATTTTTTGAGACAGTCTCTGTCTCCCAGGCTGGGGTACAGTGGCCCCATCTCAGCTCACTGGAACCTCCACCTCCCAGGTTCAAATGACTCTCCTCTCGAGTAGCTGGGATTACAAGTGCCCGCCACCACGTCCGACTAATTTTTGTATTTTTAGTAGAGACGGGGTTTCTGCATGTTTGTCAGGCTGGTCTTGAACTCCTGACCTCAGGTGATCCACCTTCCTCAGCCTCCCAAAGTGCTGGAATTACAGGCGTGAGCCACCGCGCCGAGCCCAGGTATTTTTTGTTGTTGGCTTTCCACTGTAATAAAGAGCTGCCTTTTCTCCTCCGTTTACGTATTTCCTTCAGTTTCGACTCATGGGCTCGTATCTTAGTCAAGATTATAACCTGTGGCTATCGTTTATTTGAACCTCACACTGGCCCCGCTCTGGGGTAGGGTCGCTGGAGGAGTCAATGAGATGCATGAGAATCGCTCTCGCACGGGCTCAGGAAACTGATAGACCCAAGGGTGCATGTCAGCAAATGCTCCCGCTTCCTGTAGGCGAACTCAGATTCTGGGGACTGTCTTGGGGTCTCAATTAAGCGCCCACTACTGCAGTCTCTTTACCCCAAGAGCGCCCCGCCCAGCACCGCCGTCCTAGCCCCGCCCCCTGGACGCCGTCGTCCAATCCCGGGATGCCTCCCCTCCTCCGTGAGTTACTGTCCCCGCCCCCACGCCCTGATAGGCCAGGCCTCCGGCTCGGCGCCGCTCAGGGAAGACCCGGAGGAGCGGATTTTCCTAAGGAATGGGCCTAGCGGTCCTGCTGCGCATGCTCAAAAGGAGCCTGCTGGGCGTTCCGCGAGGCCGGCTCCCCGGCGGGGTCGCGCGCGCGCGGGCACGAGGCTTGCTGCTGAGGGGCAGGTCCTGGTTGGGAGCGGGAGCTCGGGTCGGGGTGGCAGTGGCGGCCTTGGCGGCGAGGTCGACGCCCGCTGCTGCAGCGGCACAGGCTGAGGGACCCGCCGTGGCGCTGTCGCCTGAGAGTGAGGGCCCCGCTGCCGTCGGTGAGGACGGGCCCCAGCGGGCTGGGAGGGTCCCGTGTCCCCGGCGTGGACGCGCTCCCGGCCCGGCTTTCCGGGGGTCCCCAGGGCTGCGGGTGCTGGGGGGGGTGGTCCGCGTCCCTGCGCTCAGGCCGCCTCCAGGGGGTCGCCCTCGATTCCCTCCTTTCTCCTGTCCCCTCTTTCCCCACCCAGCTGCCCCTGGACTGAGTCCGACACCCCCTTATCGGGGAGCCCCGCACTCGCCCGCCGGCCCCTGGCGGTGTCCTCCCAGCCCAGCACTGCCTTCTTGGACCTGCAGCCCCAGCCAGGTCTCACGGTTGCAGCTCGGGCGGTCCCAGTGACCTTGCACTTTTGCGGGTCGGGACGCCCCCCCTCCCCGCTTCTGACCCTACAGAGCCTACAAAGCGTCCGGTAACGGCTTTGAACTTTGTTGACCCAGCCGACACTGAGAAATGTCTTTCACGCGTGTACTCTGCGCCTGTGGGTCTGGATGACTGAAGCACGAGTTTAAGGGAGACGCTTGTCCAAGCTCACATGACGCAGCTGGATCTGTTTGGATTCAATTCCGTTCCATTCTCTTCCACCCTGTTCCAAAAGGCCGCTGCTAACCCATTGAGCCTGCATATAACGGGTCTGACGTAGTTGAAACGCTCGCTCTAAGCCTTGCTGTTGTTCCTTTTATTGCTTGTACTGGGAGGAAGCTAAACTCCCATAGTCAGATAATGTGCCAACTTCCATTTCCAAAGGAGCGGTACATTTTTATTTTCATATTTCTGCTTTCCAGGACCAGTATGATTTCCAGGGCTTTATCTAGATTTTCTTGTGTAATTAGATCATGTTTATCTCGTTCCTCTCCCAGATGCTATTGCTGGGAGGTGTGGAAAGAAGGAGCCTGAGGCTGGGGCCAAATTGCAGAGCGTTTATGACGCCCAGCTGTTGATGCAGTAAGGCTGGAGATGGAAATGATTTAATTGGGGAGAGATGTGCTGACAGTTAAGCTTTAGGAAGAGTGACCTGTCAGTACCCAATATGGAGATTGGAGTGGCTGCTTGCCAAAGCCCGCAAGATCATTCAGAGGTTTTGGCTTGGGCTAAAGAGGAGGCGGTAAGGAATAATGGCCTGAGGTGGTGGGAATGGAAAGAAGAGGGAAGGCAGGTGTGATCAGGCATAAAGAGTGAGATTTGAGGACACATTAGGCTATGGGAAGGAGTAAACTTAGCTAAGATTCTGGTGGGGGGTGATCGGGGAATATGGGGCTGGCGGTCTCACTGGCTGAGCTCTCCCTTTCTTTGCCCTCTGATTTATAAGTTGCTTTGGAGCTGTGGCTCTCTGGCAATTTTGCACTCCAGGGGACATTCTGCAATGTTGGTGGTCACAGTGTGGGGCAGGGGCATGACGCTGGCATCTGGCAGGTAGAGACCAGGGAGGCTGCTGAGCAAGCCAAACAGGACAGCGCCCCCAGCAGAATCGTCCAGTCCAAAATGGCCCTGAGATTGTGAAGCTCTGTTCTGGAGTAAATTCTAATCATCTGGGCGTTTGCCACCTTCAGCCTCTCAAGGAGGAATGTCTGTGTGCACGCGCTGAGCATGTGATGTCACCATAGGGGTTCATGCTGGAGGCAAGTGCGCCTCCACCCCTCACGGCTCAGTTGTGGGTAGGTTGTGTAGAAATGGGGGTCTCACTATGTTGCACAGGCTGGTCTTGAACTCCTGGGCTCAAACAGTCCTCTGACCTGAGCCTCCCAAAGAGCTGAGAGCTACTGAGAGAGAGCCACCATGCTGCTGGCCTATTTAGAAGCTTTTCAGAAGTCTTGTTCTGTCACCAGGTTGGAGTGCGGTGGCACGATCTTGGCTCACCGCAACCTCCGCATCCTGAGTTCCAGCGATTCTCCTGCCTCAGCCTCCCAAGTAGCTGGGACTACAGGCGTGCACCACCACGCCCAGCTAATCTTTGTATTTTTAGTAGAGACAGAGATAGGGTCTCAAACTCTTGACCTCCATGATCCACCCGCCTCGGCCTCCCAAAGTGCTGAGATGACAGGTGTGAGCCACTGCCCCTGGCGCATTCAGAACCTCTTAAAACAGCAGGGCCTTCCCTCCTCCCCCTCCAATCACTCAGGACCCCTACTGCACCTGCACAAAGAACAGCTTGTTTTGTGTAACGATCGACAGTTCATGGAATAATTTCACTTGCAGTATTTCATTTGCCATTTTTCTTTCTTTACAGGTAAAACCAGCCCAGAGAGGTTACCAGATTATCCCCCGGGTCTCCTGCCCAGCAAACCAGCGCCATGACCCAGGTGTGGGCGATGATGGTGGCGGCTCTCACTCACGTGTGAAGGTAACTCTGCTGTTCCACTATCAGAGCCTCCTGGCTTTCGAGCCTTACTGATCAGAGTTTGGACCCCTTGGTGTCTGAGAGAAACCAGACAGTTCCTAACATGTGACCCTTAGGTCTACACTGAGCCCTTGTGGCCACCAGCAGGACCACAGTGTCCAGCTGGTCATCCAATATTGCACTTGAATTGCTCCACACCCTCAGTTCTGGAAGAAGGGGAGAGAGGATAAGAGAGTGATGCACCATAAACTGAGACGCTTAAGCTTTCCATGTACATCTGCTGGCCTTGGCTCCATTTACTTAAAAAATTCATACTGAGTGAAGATTGAACATGACAAAAGAAACACATTAGGGCCCCTGTATTTACCACAAAACAATGGGTATCCACTGTAAAAAAAAAAATACTCTTAAACTCAACAAAAGTTTCATAAGATAAAATATGCTCACTTTTATAACATGGACTGTAAAGTTTTTTAAAATTTATTTTTATTTTTATTTTTTGAGACAGAGTCTCATTCTGTTGCCTAGGCTGGAGTGCAGTGGCGCAATCTTGGCTCACTGCAACCTCCACCTCCCAGGTAGGTTCAGTCAATTCTGTCTCAGCCTCCTGAGTAGCTGGGATTACAGGCACGTGCCACCATGCCTGGCTAATTTATTCATTTTTGAGATGGAGTCTCCCCCTGTCACCCAGGCTGGGGTGCAGTGGTACGATCTCGGCTCACTGCAACCCCCATCTCCTGGGTTCAAGCAATTCTCCTGCCTCAGCCTCCTGAGTAGCTACTATTACAGGTGCCTGCCACCACGCCCAGCTAACTTTTGTATTTTTAGTGGAGATGGGGTTTCACCGTGTTAGACAGGCTGGTCTCGAACTCCTGACCTTGTGATTTGCCCACATTGGCCTCCCAAAGTGCTGGGATTACAGGTATGAGCCACCATGCTCAGCTGCAAATTGATGTTTTCTGTGTAATTTTAAAAATTGCTGACTGGAACCTAATGATTTTAGGACCAATGACTAAGCAGTTTGAAAAATAGTGTCTTAGGCCAGGCGCGGTGGCTCACGCCTGTAATCCCAGCACTTCGGGAGGCCGAGGCGGGTGGATCACGAGGTCAAGAGATCGAGACCATCCTGGCCAACATGGTGAAACCCCGTCTCTACTAAAAATACAAAAAAATTAGCTGGGCGTGGTGATGCACGCCTGTAGTCCCAGCTGCTCGGGAGGCTGAGGCAAGAGAATTGCTTGAACCCGGGAGGCAGAGGTTTCAGTGAGCTGAGGTCGCGCCACTGCACTCCAGCCTGGTGACGGAGTGGGACTCTGTCTCAAAAAAAAAAAAAGAAAAAAGAAAATTAGTGCCTTAGATCCAAAACAAAGGAAATAAATCTCTTATACTCCTATAAAACAAACGCATGTTAAAGATTTTACTTACCCTTAGAGGGCCAGTAAGATGTTACAACTAGTTTGCAAGTGAATCCAAAGAAGGCCAGGCACAGTGGCTCACACCTGTAATCCCAGCACTTTGGGAGGCTGAGGCCGGTGGATCACTAGAGCTCAGGAGTTTGAGACCAGCCTGGCCAACATGGTGAAACCTTATTTCTACTAAAAATACAAAAGTTAGCTGGGCCTGGTGGCACACACCTGTAATCCCAGCTACTTGGGAGGCAGAGGCAAGAGAATGGCTTGAGCTCGGGAGGCGGAGGTTGCGGTGAGTGGAGATCATGCCATTGCACTCCAGCCTGGGAGGCAGATGGAGACTCTGTCTTGGGGGAAAAAAAAGAGAATGCAAAGACGATTCTGGAAGATTATAGATCAGGAATATTGAAATGAATGTGCAAATGTAGGCAAAGCTAGCCTCTTCCATAGTGGGGGAATTTATTTACATGTCTGTATTTATTTAAATGGAAAAAGAGAAGCCAAGCCTGGGTCTCACACCGGTAGTCTCAGCACTTTGGGAGGCTGAGGCAGGAGGATCCCTTGAGCCTGGGAGTTTCGGGCTGTAGTGAGACATGATTGCACCACTGCACTCTAGCCTGGGCAGCAGAGCCTGACCTTGCATCCTATAGGCTAGATTGCTTTGCATGTTTCTCAGCTGTGCACAATGTAAAGCGTTGTACAAATAGCTCAAAGGCAATGGAAGAGGACAATAAGATAATCTGGAAGGATGTGTTTTAAACAACGTGTGATTTTCCATTGAAGCACCCATTTTTCTTTTGATCTCATAATCAAGGAAACTTTGGGATCTTGCTGTGTCGCTCAGGCTGCAGTGCAGTGGCTTGATCTGGGCTCATGGCAACCTCGGCCTCCCAGGTTCAAGTGATTCCCCTGCCTAAGCCTCCCCAGTAGCTGGGACTATGGGCATGCGCCACCACGCCCGACTAACTTTTGTATTTTTAGTAGAGACAGGGTTTTGCCATATTGGCCAGACTGGTCTCGAACTCCTGGCCTCCGGTGATTCACCTGCCTCAGCCTCACAAAGTGTTGGGATTACAGGCATAAGCCACTGCACCTGGCTTTTTTTTTTTTTTTTTTTTTTTTTGGCAATGCATTGAATTCTTGTTGCCCAGGCTGGAGTGCAGTGGTGCGATCTCAGCTCACTGCAACCTCAGCTTCCCAGGTTCAAGCGATTCTCTTGCCTCAAATTCCAAGTAGCTGGGATTACAGGCACCCGCCACCATGCCAAGCTATTTTTGTGTTTTTAGTAGAGATGGATTTCTCTATGTTGGCCAAGCTGGTCTCAAATGCCTGACCTCAGGTGACCCACCCACATCAGTCTCCCATAGTGCTGGGATTACAGGTGTGAGCCTCCAAGCCTGGCCTTTAATGATTTTATGTAACACATTAATGAGAAAACCTGTGTGCTAGCAAAGGTTAAAGGAAATGATGTAGATAAAATCCTTGAGGTATTTTAGTGCCCGGCACAAAGCACACCTCAGGTGGTTCTTGGGTTGTCACCCAGCTGCAGTCTTCTATTTCTCAAGAGCAACTATTCTAGTGTTTCTCAAAGTCTACTTCATAGTCTGTCAGTATCAGGAGCATTTGTTAAAATTCAAGATTTTTGTCCCTCCCTCTTCTTTGGCCTCCTCCTCCTGACTCTCTACCCTCCCCACCCCAAAATCTGGCGTCTTTTTTTTTTTTTTTTTCCCTGAGACAGAGTCTTGCTCTGTTGCCCAGGCTGGTGTGCAGTGACGTGATCTTGGCTCACTGTACCCTCCACCTCCTGGGTTCTTCAATCATTCTCCCTGCTTCAGACTCCAGCGTAGTTGGGATTACAGGTCCCTGCCACCATGCCCAGCTAATTTGTGTATTTTTTAGTAGAGATGGGGTTTCACTACATTGGATGGGCTGGTCTTGAACTCCTGACCTCAGGTGATCCACCCACTTCGGCCTCCCAAAATGCTGGGATTATAGGCGTGAGCCACCACACCTGGCCTTGGATTCTTATTGAATCCCTCTCTAGAACCTCAGCTAGAATTTTAGATGTGAAATCTAAGAATCTACATTTTTATCAAAAACCCCAGGTAATTCTTATATAGACTAGAATTATGCATAGAAATAATTGAAATAAAAGCTTCATGGGCCAGGAGCAGTGGCTTACACCTGTAATCCCAGCACTTTGGGAGGCGGAGGTGGGTGGATGACCAGAGGTCAGGAGTTTCGAGACCAGCCTGGACAACATGGTCAAACCCCATCTCTACTAAAAATATAAAAATTAGCTGGGCGTGGTGGCGCATGCCTGTAGTCCCAGCTACTTGAGAGGCTGAGGCAGGAGAATTGCTTGAACCTGGGAAGCTGAAGTTGCAGTTAGCTGAGATCACTTCACTGCACTCCAAACTGGGCAACAGAGCGAGACTCCATCTCAAAAAAAAAAAAAAAAAGGCTTCATGAAAACTATATTTAATCTCTCACAGATACATGCTTTTCTATGTGATTTCTCTCTATATAAAATTTTGTTTTTTGAGACAGGGTCTTGCTGTCACCCAGGCTGTGTTGTAGTGGCACCGTCACGGCTCACTGCAGCCTCAGCCTCCCAGGCTCAAGTGATCCTCCCACCTTGGCCTCCTGAGTAGCTGGACCACAGGCACCTGCCACCACGCCAGACATTTTGTAGAGATGGGGTCTTACAGTGTTGCCCAGGTTGGTCTCAAACTCCTGGCCTCAAGAGATCCTCCTGCCTCAGCTTGCCAAAGTGCTAGGATTACAGGCGTGAGCCATCACACCCAGCCCCCACAGTAGGGATTGTAATGTCCTCAATTTAACTCATTTCTCTGTTCTACTTGGTATTACTCTTCATTCTCCTGCGTAACATTAAATTACCACACAAGGACTTGCAGCCTGTCTTGAACGTGTTGTTTGGTATTGTCCCAGTGTAAAAGGGGTTCATGCATGTGATAAACCATTTTGATAAGAAATTCAAGGAAAAAAAATCACTATTCTTACTACTTTTAATGTTTTGCTATATCATTTTCTAGTTATTTAAGTGTTTTAAGTTATGTAAAATAAAATTCACCAATGAGTAACAAATATGACGAGAATAGCAATGGAATAGGAGGAAAGGCCAGTGGATTGAGGGCCAGAAGGCAGTGTCTTGTCCAAGCAATATTTTGCTCTTTTTTGGGGAAAAAAAACTTGTTTAGAAAAGATGGTCTTTACCGAATTTGTGAATTGGGTTTTGCTTTCTAACTCTTATATGTGTGTATATCTTTGTTCATTTGTTTTTATTTTTTGTTTCTTGAGATGGGGTCTCGTGATGGTGCCTAGGATGGCTTCAAACTCTGGGCTCAGGCCATCTTCCTGCCTCAGCCTCCCAAGTAGCTAAGACCACAGACACGCACCACCATGCCCAGCTCTAATTAATACTTTTTGTAAATATAACATTTTGGAAATTCTCTTGAATTGTGGAAACATTTCCAAATTCTTGTTTGAAAACATTGCCACCCATGAAATTTTACCCAGGCGATAGAAACATTTCAGGAGCAACACTACCATCTTGTGGCCATCTCGAGTATTGCGGCTGAGGATTTAAATTTGTGCTTTCCCGTGCCGGTGGTCCTGCATTGTGTAATGGGCCTCCAGAAAGACTCCAGGTGGCTTCGGGTGGGGGCTTCCTACTCAAGAGGGATAGGGTAGCAGACATGATTGAACACAGTGTGTGCTGTAGAAAAGAAAACGTCTTAAAGGCATTAATTCAACAATGGAAGAAACAATGGAAGTAATTGTGCATGTGAGTGACAGGATTAGGGGTGATTTACTAGTATTATAATCTTAACATTCTGAAATAGTTTGTATATATTTTTAGAATATGATATTAGAACTGAGAAAATGTCAGAACATATAATGCATGCCACCCTTCTCTTGTCATGAGTAAACCAAACCCAGGAATGAGAAGCTTTTGCTGTTTAGTAAAGCGCCTGTAATCCCAGCAGTTTGAGAGGTGGGTAGGTAACTAGAGGTCAGGAGTTTGAGACCAGCCTGGCCAACATGGTGAAACCCCATCTCTACTAAAAATACAAAAAATTTAGCTGGGTGTGGTTGTGGGCGCCTGTAATCCCAGGTACTCAGGAGACTAAGGCCTGAGAATCGCTTGAATCCGGGAGGCAGAGGTTGTAGTGAGCTGAGATCACACCACTGCACTCCAGCCTGGGTGACAGTGAGACTCTTTCTCAAAACAAAAACAAAAGAACGGCTTTTCACAAAGACCCTTGAGATGTGAGTCATTCCGACAGGGATTGTTTTTTTTTGAGACAGAATCTCCCTCTGTTGCCCAGGCTGGAGCACAGTGGCATAATCTTGGCTCACTGCAACCTCCACCTCCCAGGTCCAAGCAGTTCTTCTGCCTCAGCCTCCTAAGTACCTGGGACTACAGGTGCGTGCCACCACGCCCATCTAATTTTTGTATTTTTAGTAGATAGGGCATTTCACCCTATTGGCCAGGCTGGTCTCAAACTCCTGACCTCGTGATCCGCCCACCTCAGCCTCCTCAAGTGCTGGGATTACAGGCGTGAACCAACCGCGCCCGGCCAGGGATTGCTTTTCAATAACTTTGGTGAGATATAATTTACATATCATACAACTTCCCCATCTAAAGTCTATAATTCAGTGCTTTTAATATATTCAGAGAGCTGTACAAGCGTCACCACCATCAGTTTTAGAACATTTTCATTACCCCAGAAAGGAACCCCACCCCCCTCCACCATCACTTCCAACCCCTCGGTCCCTCCCAGCCCTAGACAACCATCAGTCAGCTTTCTGTCTCCATAGATTGGCCCATTCTGGACACTTCATGTAAATCGAATCATGTGACTCTTGGTCTTTGTGACTGGCTGCATGTAACGTGTATCAGAACTTGATTTCTTTGACTTTGCTGAGAAATAACCCACTGTTTGAATGGACCACATTTTGTGGTGTGTCGCCTCTTGTGGAGAACTCCCTTCCCTGAAGGCCAGGCCCAGGTTGCAGCAGGTGTGTGGGAGGGAGATCCTGAAGGTGTGATAACCAAGTTGGATCCACCTGCACGGTGTCCTCAGAGAGGGTGATGTCTGTAGAGCTGGGGGGCAGCCTGCAGGTGGCCGAGGTGACAAGGAAGTGGGGCGCTGCTCAGGCAAAGTTGTGGTTGAGGGAGGGAGGAGTTTGTGTCAGATCTCCTGTGTCCTTAAAAGAATAACCTAAGTACCTTGATGAGCCCAATGGAAGTAAAGCAGCAGAGGGGCGAGCGCTCTGAAGCAGTGGTGCTATGGGGACTGATGGAGATGCTGCTTTCTTTTTTTTTTTTCCTAGACGAAGGTTCGAGAAGGGAGTTCACCATGTTGGCCAGGCTGATCTTGAACTTGAACTCCTGACCTCAGGTAATCCGCTCACCTCAGCCTCCCAAAGTGCTAAGATTAGAAGCGTGAGCCGCCACACCCGGCCTGGAGACGCTTCTAAAGCCGGAGGAAGGCCAGGTGCTCCGTGGTGGGGAAGAGGGTGAGAGGAGCTCATAGAGACATCCAGCCTGTGCCTGGGAGGCTGAAGTGGGAAGATTGTTTGGGCCCAGGAGCTCAAGACCAGCCTGGAAACATAGCAAGACCCTGTCTCTACCAAAAATTTTTTTAAAATTTCATTGAAGAACAATGCTGAGGGACATGGTGAAACCCCGTCTCTACAAAGAATGCAAAAGTTAGCCAAGCGTGGTAGTGTGTGATTGTGGTTCCAGCTACCCTGGAGGCTCAGGTGGGAGGATGGCTTGAGCCTGGGAGGAAGAGGCTGCAGTGAGCTGAGATCACACCACCACATTCCAGTTTGGGCCATAGTGAGATCCTGCCACTAAAATAAAATTAAAAGATCCCATCCTGGCTGGGTACGGTGGCTCACACCCGTGATCCCAGCACTTTGGGAAGCCAAGGCGGGCAGATAATGAGGTCAGGAATTCGAGACCAGCCTGGCCAATATGGTGAAACCCTGTCTTTACTAAAAAATCAAAAAATTAACCGGGCATGGTGGTGTGCACCTGTAGTCCCAGCTACTTCGGAGGCTGAGGCAGGAGAATTACTTGAACCTGGGAGTCAGAGGTTGCAGTGAGCTGAGATTGCACCACTGCACTCCAGCCTGGTGACAGAGTGAGACTGTGTCCCCGCCCCCCAAAAACTCCATCTTAAATGGGTACATTTTGAATCAGATAAAAATCATATGCTTCTGAATCATGGAGGGGTAACTAGTTATTAGGAAATGTACCTTACATAGAGAACCTCATTCACTGATGTTAGGGAAATGGGGTGTTTTGTGTATACTTTGTTACAAATGGCTCGTGTGTGTGTGTGTGTGTGTGTGTGTGGTTAAATATACATGACCTAAAATTTATCATATTGGTCATTTCATGTAAATTGCACCATACAACCCTTGGTCTTTGTGACCAGCTGCTCTCACTGAGCTTGATGTTAAAGTGTCCTGGTCATTGGTTTACAGTCACCACCATTCATCTCCAGGACCTTTTCATCTTCCCCACCTGCAACTCTGTCCCCAGGAAACACTCCTCATGTTCTATCCCTTCCACCCCTGGCACTTTCATTCTACTTTCTATCCCCATGAGTTTGACTGCCCTGGGGACCTTGTACAAGTGGAATCAGACAGTGTTTGTCCTCTTGTGCCTGGCACATCATATGTTGCAGATGTTTGTTTATTTTTCAGATGGAGTCTTGCTCTGTTGCCCAGGCTGGAGTGCAGTGGTGCAATCTCTGCTCATTGCAACCTCTACCTCCAGGGTTCAAGTGATTCTCCTGCCTTAACCACTGGAGTAGCTGGGATTACAGGTGCCTACCACCATGCCCAGCTAATTTTTGTATTTTTAGTAGAGACAGGGTCTCACCATGTTGGTCAGGCTGGTCTCAAACTCCTGACCTCAGGTGATCAACCTGCCTTGGCTCCCAAAGTGCTGGGATTACAGGTGTAAGCCACTGCACCTAGCCCGTGCAGATGTTTTAAAATGCATAACTCTCCTTTGCTGTCCTTTCTACTTCATATTTTTGTTTCCCTCATTGATAGAGGCCCTTTGTATGTGCCCGTCTGGGGGATGTGGTGTTTGTGTAGCATGGTCCTCTGGAGCTCACAAATGCTTTTATGTCAGATATTTCATAACTGTTTGTATTATTCCATTTATCAAAAAGCCAAAACCGGGTGGGCGAAGTGGCCCACACTTGTAATCTCAGCACTTTGGGAGGCTGAAGCAGGTGGATCACCTGAGGGCAAGAGTTTGAGATCAGGCTGGCCAACATGGTGAAACCCTGTCTCTACCATAAAATACAAAAATTAGCCAGGCATGTTGGCGGGTACCTGGAATTGCGGCTACTCAGGAGTCTGAGGCGGGAGAATCACTTGAAACCCAGGAGGTGGAGGTTGCAGTGAGCCAAGATCGTGCCACTGCATTTAGCCTGGGTGACAGAGCAAGACCCTATCTCAAAAGTAAAAAGCCTGAACCCAGTAGAGTCACTTGCCAAATGTATCAGCTACTGTTGTGTAGCATACAACCCACAATCTTACTGGTTTAAAATAATAGGAATTTGCTGGTGATCAGGGTTCTGTGGGGTCCCCGGGCTCCTTCACATCTGCACACAGCTAAGAGGCTGCTGGGCCGGAGGGTATAAGGTGGTCTCCCCCGAATCTGGCGGTGCCCTGCACGTAGCCTTTCCTAAAGCTGCCTTTCCTGCAGGCTTGGGGCCCTGGCCCGTGAGGCGTGTGGACGTGTACCCTACCCCCCTCCACACTGTTGGTCATGCAAGCCCCCCGCCCCCACCAGTCCAGATTCAGGCATGTGGCGACAAAGCCCTGTTGCCTAAGGGCCTGTGGACTTTAATGGGCGGAGTGGTGGTGGGTCGACATTTCCCACCCAAGAGCCTTAATGGGCAAGAGTGGGAACAGGTCATCAACCCTCCACAAGCCCGTGGCCAGGGCCTTTTCTTGTATTGGAACTTTTTCCAGATCTGTTGAAGCGCATGCGTCTTGGAATCCCTTTAAACAGAAGTGGGAAGTGTTCACTAGGAGGACCGCACTCTCTCCTTCACCTCCCGTGACTTGGGTACAGCTCCCTGGGAGGGTCAGGCCAAGCTCACTTCAGTCCCCACTTCCACTCTGACCGCTGGGACGAGGCCCCTGTCCGCCTCTACTCCCGTGGCACTGCTGCGTCCTGCAGGACTGGCTGGCGGGGTGGACAGTGTGCGAGTCGCTGTGCTGACCTGCGTCGTCTGGAAGGCCTCTGTCAGAAGCGGCCTGGTGTCCCCACACCTCGCCCTGGGTGGGACGGGGGCTGGGTCTGCCTGAGCCCAGAAAGGGGTTTCTGCCCCCCAGGCCAGAATGCAGTGCTGTCCTCTGGGAAGGGCTCCGTGTGCCAGGCCCACATTCCTGAGACAGGTGCCCAGCATCCTGGTGAATCGCACAGTTTCCGAAAAGGTCCTGCCAAGTCCCCAGGCATCTGAGCAGAAATGGGGCTCAGCTTCCACCCTTTATAGCCTCAGGTATATCACGGGTGTCTGTGCCTTACTGTCCTCATCTATAACTGGGTCCATAAGAAAGGCCTGCCGTCAAAACATAGGGGCTAGACCCGGGACTGGAAACGGAGGTGGAAACCCTTTGTCCGTGCTCAGCATGTGGGAATGCCCATCAGTAGTGGCTCAGCTCTTAGTCATTACTCACTCTGATGGCCCCTTGTGAGGGCTGTTTATTGTGCACATTTTCCAGATGAAGAAAGTGGGGTTGGATCGGGGTGATGTACCCAAGGCTGCTGGGAGAGGAACTGGCGGAGCAGAAGCACCAGCCAGGGTCCCTGTTTCCATTAGGCCCCACACTAGCCTCGGTCCCAGTGAGCAGTGAGGCAGCCCCATCTACCCCACCTCCTTCCCAGCTCTGTTTCCAGAGCCCTGGCCCAAGGGCTTCCTCTACTGATGGGATTTTGCTTCTTTCCTTAGGACGGAACCACTGGACTCCAGGTTCCTTGCCTGGGAGTAGGAGAAATCCACCTGCTGGGGGCTGAGTGCAGCTTGAGGGACAGGCCCTGGGTCCTGGGATGCCCCTGCCCGAGTCCAACGAGCAGGGAGGCGAGAGCCTGAAGGCTGGCCAGGAGCCATCCCCAGAACCAGGCACGGACGTCGTCCCGGCAGCCCCCAGGAAGTTCTCCAAACTGGTCCTGCTCACGGCCTCCAACCAAGATGAGGATGGGGTGGGCTCCAACCCCCAGGAAGTGCACTGTGTCCTGTCCCTGGAGGTGGCTGACCCCACCACCCTCGCCAGGACCTTGCAGATCCTGCCGGCTGAAGAGCAGGGAGGGGTGGTCCAGCCAGCCCCCCAGATGCCGGAACAGAAGTGCAGCAAGCTGGACACAGGTGAGGTGTGGCCTGCTGCCCCTGCCCAGCCAAGCTGTGGGTCCCAGTGCTCACAGCTGGGCCTGCACACACCCCTTCTATCATAGCGTCCTGCCCTGCTCCCAACTGAGCCTCCTGCTCTCTGATCCTGAGCCTGTCCCAGGCTGGTGTGACGATCACACTCGGGTGCCAGGCCCTGCCTGGGCAAATGGGAGTTGCAGTGATGTGCAAAATTCATTCACCTCCCTAAAAACATCCACCACCACCCCCAAAATAACCAGCGCTGAGAGTCAGGCTTTTGCCTTGGGAGCAGGAGGAGGCGGTGGCACCTGCCACACTCCGGACCCCCATGCCCTTCCCGGTTCTCCTCCGCCCCTGTGGCCTTGAGCTTTGCTCTATGTCAGCTAACCCAGCCCTCCCCTTCCCCTGGCAGCCCCGCAGTCCTTGGAGTTCCTGAAGACACCATTCGGGGGCCGCCTCCTGGTGCTGGAGTCCTTCCTGTACAAGCAGGAGAAGGCCGTGGGGGACAAGGTGTACTGGAAGTGCCGCCAGCACGCTGAGCTGGGCTGCCGGGGCCGGGCTATCACCCGGGGCCTGCGGGCCACAGTGATGCGGGGCCACTGCCACGTGCCTGATGAGCAAGGCCTGAAGGCCCGGCGCCAGAGGGAGAAGCTGCCCAGCCTGGCCCTGCCAGAGGGCTTGGGAGATCTCCAGGGTCCTGAGGGCCCTGGAGGCCGAGTGGAGGAGCCACTGGAGGGGGTGGGCTCGTGGCAGTGTCCCGAGGAGCCGGAGCCCACCCCTGGGCTGGTGCTGAGCAAGCCGGCCCCAGAGGAGGATGAGGGACCGCGTACTCTGTCGCTGCTGAGCCTGCCGCCCAAGAAGCGCTCGATTCTGGGGCTGGGTGAGTGCATTCCACCCTGCTGCCACCTCCACTAGGGGCAGGGGACCCAGGGGCCCCTTCTGAGCCCAAATAGAAATGTGGGGTCCCAGCCAGACTCAGTGGCTGACGCCTGTGATCCCAGCACTTTGGAAAGCCGAGACAGGTGGATCATGAGGTCAAGAGCTTGAGACCATCTGGCCAACATGGTCAAACCCCATCTCTACTAAAATTATAAAAATTAGCCGGGCAGAGTGGCACAAACCTGTAGTCCCAGCTACTCAGGAGGCTGAGGCAAGAGAATTGCTTGAACCAGGGAGGCAGAGGTTGCAGTGAGCCGAGATTGCACCACTGCACTCCTGTCTGGTCAACAGAGTGATACTGTCACAAAAAAAAAAAAAAAACATCCTGGCCAACATAGCAAAACCCCATCTCTACTGAAATTATAAAAATTAGCCAAACGTGGCAGCGAGTACCTGTAATCCCCGCTACTCAGGAGGCTGAGGCTGGAAAATCACCTGAACTCAGGAGGTAGCGGTTGCGTGAGCTGAGATCAGGCCACTGCACTCCAGCCTGGGCGACAGAGCAAGACTTGGTCTCATAGAAAAAAAAAATGTATATGTCAATATGGACTGGGCACAGTGGCTCATGCCTATAATCTTAGCCCTTTGGGAGGTTGGGGCAGGAGGATCGCTTGAGCCCAGGAGTTCAAGACCAGCCTGAGACTTCAAGACCATAGTGAGACTTTACATTTACAAAAATTCGGTCAGGTGGTGTGGTGTATACCTCTGGGCCCAGCCACTTAGGAGACTGAGGTGGGCGGGTCACTTAAGCCATGGACATGGAGGCTGCAGTGAGCCGGGATCGTGCCGCTGCACTCCAGCCTAGATAAGAGAGACGCTGTCTCAAAAAAATCAGAATTGTATCTGGTTCCCCGGGCGATACTGGTTGTCCATTAAGTTCAGGAAAGATGCCTAGTTGGGAGAGTCTTGGGTTTTGGGTCCTAGATTCAAATCCCAGCCCTGCCTGATGGTAGCTTTGTAGCCTTAGAAAATTGGCTTCATTTTTCGAGTTTCAGGTGCTTTATCCTAAACCTGCTGTGATAACCTGGATTGTTTAAATTGCACATTTGGGGCTTGGCAAGTGGCAGATGGGAGTTCAGAGTGTTTTATTACCATGAACTAGGAGGTGGGCTTGAGTTCAAGGAGGCCAGGCACTTCCTGACACGGCTTTAAGGATTTGCTGAGGCTGCTGCCCTGGGCCCCTGGGGTGGGAAGGGAGGGGCGAGGAAGAGGGAGAATTATTTTTCACTGTGACCTTTTGGAGCCATTTGAGTGTATTATAACCTGTGTGTGTGATTCGAACATGGATACTTTTTTTTTTCTTTTTGAGATGGAGTCTTGCTCTGTTGCCCAGGCTGGAGTGCAGTGGCACGATCTCGGCTCACCACAGCCTCTACCTCCTGGGTTCAAACAATTCTCCCGCCTTGGCCTCCCAAGTAGCTGGAACTACAGCTGCCTGCCACCATGCCCAGCTAATAATTTTTATATTTTTAGTAGGGATGGGGTTTGACTATGTCGGCCAAACTGGTCTCAAACTCCTGACCTCATGATCCACCCGCCTTGGCCTCCCAAAGTGCTGGAATTACAGATGTGAGCCACTGCACCTGGCCAAAGCAAAACTAAATTTTTTAAATCCTAAAAAAATACATGAGCAGGAGTCCGAGTTCAAGGTGTGACCTTGATGCAACACGTAACAGCCGTCCGCTGGGACGACCTCGCCGACCACTAGGAAAGGAGGGAGACCCCTTCTGGGTTGCTTGGTGGTGGGGGTTCAGTGGGAGTGGGCTTGGGGGCTCAGGAGGCCAGAGTAAATTTCAGCCTTAAAGGAGAAAGGCTTCTGTGAGCCCCCAGAGTCTGCAGTGGCTGCCCCATCCTGGGCTCCTCCCCACCTCCAGTGGCTGTGACTACCTGGGTCCCTCCTCCAGGACAGGCCCTGCCCCTTGAGTTCCTGAGGACGTGCTACGGGGGCAGCTTTCTGGTGCATGAGTCGTTCCTCTACAAGCGGGAGAAGGCCGTTGGGGACAAGGTGTACTGGACGTGCCGGGACCATGCACTGCACAGCTGCCGGAGCCGTGCCATCACCCAGGGACAGCGGGTGACCGTGATGCGTGGCCACTGCCACCCGCCCGATGTGGAGGGTCTGGAGGCCCGGCGGCAGCAGGAGAAGGCCATGGAGACGCTTCAGACTGGGCAGGACGGCCCTGGGAGCCAAGTGGACACGCTGATTCGAGGCGTGGACAGTCTGCTGTACCGCAGGGGCCCCGGCCCCCTGACTCTCACCAGGCCCCGGCCCAGAAAGCAGGCGAAGCTCGAGGACCAGGAGCTGCCAAACCAGCCCCAAGCCCCTGAAGTACCCCCAGACGAGGACCAGGGCATGGATGCAGACCTCGGTGAGCCTCCTTCCTTTGGGTCTCTCCGGCCCTGCCTTGACTCTTGCTTCCAGAGGTTCAGGGAGGGAAGGGGGTGGGATCAGGCCTGCCCAGCCCCTGCCTCCTCCCCTTACAGCCTCCCCCATCTCCCTAGGAGGCCCTGAATTCCTGAAGACGCCCCTGGGGGGCAGCTTCCTGGTGTATGAGTCTTTCCTCTACCGGCGGGAGAAGGCGGCCGGGGAGAAGGTGTACTGGACCTGCCGGGACCAGGCCCGCATGGGCTGCCGCAGCCGCGCCATCACCCAGGGCCGGCGGGTAACTGTGATGCGTGGCCACTGCCACCCGCCTGACCTGGGGGGCCTGGAGGCCCTGAGGCAGCGGGAGAAACGCCCCAACACGGTGCAGCGGGGGAGCCCAGGTACCTGGGGACGGGTGGGGAGCTGAGCCCTGGGAAGCAGGCAGGAGCCCATGCTGTCTTTCCCCCTCGACCTTGTGTGTCCCGCTGGCAAACGTCCTTTTCCCTTCTGTGAACATCCTAGAAGGACCTATGGCTCTGGCCTCCTCCTTGGCCCCCGTGGTTCTGCTTTCAATGGTGGGGTCCCACCTTCCTGCTCATCCCAGCCTCACCCTTCTGGCCCACCTGCCCCACAGTAGCCGCAGCAGGGCTAGACCTCCCTGCCCTCCTCCTCCTCCTGTAGAAGAGTTCATGGCGTTAATAGAGGCCGTTGACTGCACACGGCCAGTCTCGTGTTGCTACGGTGTGAGTAGTTAAGGATTGAGGAGGCGATATTTACATGTAAGCGGCTTCTCCTCTGGGCCAGCAGTTCCGTAGACGCACATAATGTCCTGAAAGGCTGGCCCATGAGGGTCATGACTCTCCATCTTCATCGATGCAGTCAGCCCCCCAACATCTCCTGCTGTGTGGGTTTTTTTTTTTTTTGAGATGGAGTTTCATTCATTGCTCAGGCTGGAGTGCAGTGGTGGCATCTCGGCTCACTGCAACCTCTACCTCCTGGGTTCAAGCAATTCTTCTGCCTCAGCCTCCTGAGTAGCTGGGATTACAGACACCCACCACCACGCCTGGCTAATTTTTAGCATTTTTAGTAGAAACAGGGTTTCACCATGTTAGCCAGGCTGGTCTCAAACTCCTGACATCAGGTGATCCACCCGCCTCCCAAAGTGCTGGGATTACAGGTGTGAGCCACCAAGCCTGGCCCGAGGGGTCATTTTTGCAGTATCGTCTGAAACTTCATTTTTTTTCAAATCAATTAATTTTTTGAGACAGGTCTCACTCTGTTGTCCAGGCTGGAGTACAGTGGTGCCATCTCCGCTCTTTGCAACCTTCGCCTCCTGGGTTCAAGTGATTCTCCTGCCTCAGCCTCCCACGTAGCTGGGATTACAGGCATGCGCCGCCACACCTGGCTAATTTTGTATTTTTAGTAGAGATGGGGTTTCACCATGTTGGCCAGGCTGGTCTTCAACTCCTGACCTCAGGTGATCCACCCGCCTCAGCCTCCCAAAGTGCCGGGATTACAGGCTGAGCCAACGCAACCAGCCCCTTGCTGGATGTTTTCATCATGTGTGGAAGGGGATAAAGTGTGCCTGTGGTCTCCACCTTCCTTCCGGCCAGCTCTGTCCCCAGGCTCTTGTGCTGCTGTGCCCTGCAGGGTCCTCCCACCTCTGAGTCTCCCTGCTCTGTGTCGCCCCTGCCCAGCCCTCTCCATCCCTCATGAAGGTGGTTCCACAGCCAGGCGCCTCCCACCCTCTGTCCTCTCCTCCTCTAGGGCTTGCTACCCACCCCCATACCCTGCTTCCACTGCTACCTGATGTGCCCCAGACACTTCCCAGGCTGCCTCCCTACCTCTGTGGCTCCTGTGCCTGCACAGAGGGAAGGGCATCCTCTGGGCAAGGCACAGCCACCCCTCGGGGTCCTCCCTTCACCACATCCAGGAGAGTGGGCACTGCTCTCTGCCTCCGGCCCACAGCCCTTGGGTCACATCTCCACCCACCAGGCTCTGAGGGGTGACCCCTCTCAGCCCTATCCAGCTCCTGAGCTGCTTTGTCCCGGAGGGCCCTGAGTCATTCCTCTGAGCAGCCAGGCACAGTGCACCCTGCGTGCTAACCTGGGCGGGCGCTGGGGACAGGGACAGACGAGTGGCACAGCACACACTGTCTCCCTGCAGGCCTCACCTGACCAGTCCCCAGCCTCAGGAGGGGGATCCCAGCAGCTGGAGGCCCAGCAGAGTTGGGGGGATGGTGGAATCTGTGTCTTGGGCTCCGGGGCCACCTCACTGTGAGGAGGGGGTGTGGTCATTGGGGGAGGTCACCGATTGCCATGCTGATCTCTGCTCTGAGAGCTGGTGTCCTCTGCTACCCCCTCTCTGCCCTGACTGCCTGTCTCATTTCTCAACAGGAGGCCCTGAGTTCCTAAAGACGCCACTTGGGGGCAGCTTCCTGGTGTACGAGTCCTTTCTCTACCGGCGGGAGAAGGCGGCCGGGGAGAAGGTGTACTGGACCTGCCGGGACCAGGCCCGCATGGGCTGCCGCAGCCGCGCCATCACCCAAGGCCGGCGGGTCATGGTCATGCGCAGGCACTGCCACCCGCCGGACCTGGGCGGCCTCGAGGCCCTGCGGCAGCGGGAGCACTTCCCCGATCTGGCACACTGGGACGGCCCAGGTGCGGGCAGGCTCGGTGACCCTGGTCTCCAGGAACCTGTGCCTCACAGGCTGGCTGGAGGCTGCCTGTGGGACATGGCGTGTGTGTTGTACATGGTGGCCTGGCAGCCTGGGCCATAAACTCCATCTGCAGGCTCCATGCTCCTGCCGCCGGTCCTCTGCTGCCACTGGCTGTCAGGATAGAAACCCACTCAGCTCTCTAGAGGAAGGGGGTGGCAGCTGGGCATGGCGGCCGGGGATGGCATCGGCAGCCGCAGATAGTGCTTCGCATCTGCTGAGGGGCCGTAGGGTGGACCCTGGACACCCTTTGTCTACTCCCCGCCCCGCCACCTCCATTGCTTCCAGTCTCACGGGGTTCTCTCTGGCCACCCCAACATCATGTGACCTTTCGGTTCAGCTTGTTAAAAGTCAGAGTCCACACGGCTGCCCACTGGCTGAGGGGAAGGTGGACAGGGAGCCAGGAGGCCTTGGTGCCCAGTCCCTGCCCTGGGGGCTGGGCCTGAGGGGTCAGGATAGGCCTCCAGGAGCATTCAGGGTCCAGCGGCTGCCAGGCCACCTGCCCAGGCATCCCCTGAGCCCCTGGAAAGGGATAGCCAGTGTGGGAGTCGGGGCTGGAGGGGCAGGCAGAGGGGAGGAGGGCAGGGACCACCATGGGGCCTGCTGGGAGATTGCAGATTCCTGATGGGACCTGGCTGGGGGGATGAAATAGACCCACAACCCTGACACCCAGGCCTCACCCCGGCGTCTGGCCCCACTCACAGCATCACTTTCCCTTTCAGAACCCCTCCAGCCCCTGGAGTTCCTGAGGACTTCTCTCGGGGGCAGGTTCCTGGTGCATGAGTCCTTCCTCTACAGGAAGGAGAAGGCAGCTGGGGAGAAGGTGTACTGGATGTGCCGGGACCAGGCTCGGCTAGGCTGCCGCAGCCGCGCCATCACCCAGGGCCACCGGGTCATGATCATGCGCAGCCACTGCCACCAGCCCGACCTGGTGGGCCTGGAGGCCTTGAGGCAGCGGGAGCGGCTCCCCAGCATGGTGCAGCAGGAGGACCCAGGTACCGACGGGGCATCTTCATCTCCGACCCCTCAGAACTGATGCCCCAGGCCCGGCACCCGTGGAGGAGACTGTGCTTGTGTCACATACAAATTACCCATTTACAAGTATTTTCTCGAAAATGGGTTCCCTTCACATGGACAGAATATAAAGCCAGTCTTTAGAAGCACCGTGTGTCGGCCGGGTGCGGTGGCTCACCCTGGTAATCCCCGCACTTTGGGAGGCCAAGGCACAAGGATCGCTTCAGCCCAGGAGTTTGAAGCCAGCCTGGCCACCATAGTGAAACCTTGTCTCTAAAACTCAATTTAAAATTTTTAAAATCAGTTGGGCGTGGTGGCACATGCTTGTGTCTGCAGCTCCTCAGGAGGCTGAGGGGGGTGGATCACTTGAGCCCAGGAGGTTGAGGCTACGGTGAGCCATGATTGTACCACTGCCATCCAGCCTGGGTGACAGAACAAGACCCTATGTGTACAAAAAATTTTTTTGAAAAAAGGATTTGAGAAAGCCACTATTTTCTTTTTCTTTTTCTTTTTTTTTTTTTGAGACGGAGTTTCCCTCTTGTTGCCCAGGCTGGAGAACAATGGCGTGATCTCGGCTCACCGCACCCTCCGACTCCCAGGCTCAAGCAATTCTCCTGCCTCAGCCTCCCAAGTAGCTAGGATTACAGGCATGTGCCACCACACCCAGCTAATTTTGTATTTTTAGTAGAGATGGGGTTTCTCCATGTTGGTCAGGCTGGTCTTGAACTCCTGACCTCAGGTGATCTGCCCACCTTGGCCTCCCAAAGTGCTGGGATTATAGGCGTGAGCCACCGTGCCCGACTGAGGAAAGCCACTATGGGGTTTAAAGAAGCAGCTGTGCTGAAGGCCTGGCCTCTCGTGTTTAATGTCTCGTTGACTCCCAGTACTTTCTATGACAGCAGCTGAAGACTGAAGATCTCAAGTAGCGTATGTTTCCAGGGACAGGCAGTTTGACATGTTGAATTCCCAGCACCCTCCACCCGGTTGTCTTTATCTTCATGGCCTTAATTCATGTTTTCATTTTTTTTTTCCTTTCTCAGAAAAGATCCAAGTTCAACTGTGCTTCAAGACGGGTTCTCCTGAAGGCCAGCCGCTTTCTGGGTAATTGTACTGGTTATCTAATGGTGCATCACTGGTTACATTATCAAGTATGTGCTGTCTCAGCTTTTGTGGGCCAACATGCTAGAAGCGGCTAGGCTGGGATGAATAGAATGTGTGAGCCAGGGCGGCAGCCACCTGGAAGATCCACTGCCTCATGGCTATGGGCTGGTGGAGCTGCTTCTCACCATAGGGACCCCTCCTGGGGGCAGCTTGAGTGTCCTTCACATGGCAGCCGTCATCCCCCAAAGTGAGTAACCGAGAGAGAGAACGAGAGGGCAGCTGCCAGCAGCAGAATTCAAGTTACGTGGAATGCTCTCCAGGGTCAACCATGGCCAGGCCATAAAGCAAGATGCTTTTTTTTTTTTTTTTTTTTTTTTTTTTGTCATGGAGTCTCTGTCGCTCAGGCTGAAGTACAGTGGCTCGATCTAAGCTCACCGCAAACTCTACCTCCCGGGTTCAAGTGATTGTCCTGCCACAGCCTCCCGAGTAGCTGGGATTACAGGCATGCTCCACCACACCCAGCTAATTTTTATATTATTAGTGGAAACAGGGTTTCATCATGTTGGCCAGGCTGGTCTCAAACTCCTGACCTCAAATGATCTGCCACCTCGGCCTCCCAAAGTGCTGGGATTATAAGTGTGAGCCACCTTGCCCGGCCTTGTGGTTGATATGTAATATCCCACTGGGGTCAAAGAACATGCTTTGTATGATTTCAGTCCTTTCAGGGCTGGGCGCAGTGGCTCATACCTATAATCCCACGACTTGGGGAGGCCAACACTGGCGAATCATTTGAGGTT
This sequence comes from Cacajao melanocephalus, assembly GCA_963573385.1. Lineage (NCBI taxonomy): Eukaryota > Metazoa > Chordata > Mammalia > Primates > Pitheciidae > Cacajao > Cacajao melanocephalus. The sequence continues at coordinate 46,116 of CAUYLG010015691.1, read as the reverse complement.
GGCCGTTCGAGACCAGCTGGCCAACATAGTGAAACCCTGTCTCTACTAAAAATACAAAAATTAGCCGGGTGTGATGGCACATGCCTGTAATCCCAGCTACTAAGGAGGCAGAGGTTGCTGTGAGCTAAGATCATGTCACTGCACTCCAGCCTGAATGACAAAAAAAAAAAAAAAAAACACAAAGAAATGTGGGAAACTCAAGAGTGTGTTAATTTGTACATATTTATAAGAAACCAGTGAGTCAGGCTGGCCACAGCGGCTCACGCCTATAATCTCAGCATTCTAGGAGGCAGAGGCAGGAGGATCACTTGAGCCCAGGAGTTTGAAACCAGTTGTGGTAACAGAGCGTGACCCTGTCTGTAATTTAAAACAATGAGCCAAAGATGATAATTATAAAATACTTTGAAATAAATGAAAATGGAGACACAACTTATGGGCTTCACTGAAAGCCGTACTTAGAGAGAAATCTGTATCTAAAAACACTAAAAACGAAGAAGCCTGGGCAACATAGCGAGACCTCGTCTCTACCAAAAACAGCCAGACATGGTAGCATGTGCTGGTAGTAGCATTTGAACCTACTGGAGGTCAAGGCTGCAGTGAGGCATGATTACACCACTGCCTGCCAGCCAGGGTGACAGAGCAAGATCCCATCTCTGAATGAATAAATAGGGCTGGGCACAGGGGCTTGCACCTGTAATCCTAGCACTTTGGGTGGCCAAGATGGGAGGATCACTTGACCCAGGAGTTCCATACTAGCCTGGGCAACAGGGTGAGACCCCATCTCCACCAAAAAAAAAAAAAAAAAAAAAAAGCAAAAATTAGAAAAAAGAACTAAAGCAGAAGGAAAGAAATGTAAAAGGATCAAGAAAACTGACAAATATTTAGCTCTAGCTAAAGATAAAAAAAAATGGAAAGAGCACTGAAAATACTAAAATCAGGAATGAAAGATGGGACATTACTATGGACCTCATTCTGACAGGGTCTCCCTCTCACACTCAGGCTGGAGTGTGGTGGCATCATCTCAGCTCACTGCAACCTCGGCCTCCTAAGAAGCTGGGACTACAGGCACGCGCCACCATGCCTGGCTAATTTTTCTATTTTTAGTAGAGACGGGTTTTGCCATGTTGCCCAGGCTGGTCTCAAGCAATCCACCTGTCTTGGCCTCCCAAAGTGTTGCAATTATAGGCATGAGCCACGATGTGTGGACCCAGCTCATTCTGTAAGACCAGGGTCACCCTGATACCAAAACCAAGCAAAGGAATCACAAAGAGAAAACAACAGACCAGTATTTCTTAGGAATATAGAATACAAAATCTTCAAGAAGATACCAGCAAACGGAATCCAGCAACCTAAAAAAGGATTACATACCGCGACCGAGATTTCTCCTAGGAATTCGTGTAGTACGCCATATGTACAGATCAGACTTAACACAGCAGGCCTGAGACTGCTGCCCTAAGAACAGCCTGTGTGCAAGGTTCACCCTTACTTGGCATCCAGGAACTTTTTTTGAGATGGAGTCTCACTCTGTTGGCCAGGCTGGAGTGCAGTGGCATGATCTTGGCTCACTGCAACCTCAGCCTCCCAAGTGGCTGGGATTACAGGTGCCTAAGACCACACCCTGCTGACTTTTTGTATTTTTAGTAGTAGTATTTTCACCATGTTGGCCAGGCTGCTTTCAAACTCCTGACCCTCGAGCGATCCACTCCTTGGACTCCTGAAGTACTGGGATTACAGATAAGAGCCACCGCACACAGCCGGCATCTGGTAACTTGACTGGTAGAGCGCGCCTACGTGGATGCAGTGGCATCCCTAAGTAGCAACTGCTCACTCTTCTCTGCACAAATCCTGTGAGATTCACTGAACATCTGCTTTTCTTCGAGTCTGGAATTTCGGTGACCATATTCAGTGACCCAGGCACAATGTACCTACATGACCAACCCCCAGTAAAACCCCTGCACATGTCACAGCTTGTGGATGGAGGATTAAGCGTATTCTGCGTGACTCCAGGCGGGGAGGACTTTGGGAGCTTGGACCTGGTTTCCTCCAGACTTCACCCCACCTGCTTTTTCCTGTTGCGAATTCTGCGTTGCATCTTTTCGCCGTAGTAAATCTTAGGAGTATAACGACAGGCTAAGTCCTGTGACTCCTGGTGAAATCACCAAACCTAGGACTGGTCTGGGGATGCCTGCACACCACATCAGTAGAGAAAAGGACAGAAACCATGTGACTACTGAATAGACACAAAACATTTGGCAAAATCCAACTCCCTTTCCTGATAAAAACAACAAACCAGCCTGGTCAACATGGTAAAACCCCATTTCTACTAAAAATAAAAAAATTAGCCGGGCATGGTGGTGGGCGCCTGTAATCTTTGTTATTTGGAGGCTGAGGCAGGAGAATTGCTCAAACCCAGGAGGCGTAGGTTGCAGTGAGCCACCATTGCACTCCAGCTAGGGCGAGAGCAGCGAAACTGTTTAAAAAAAATTTTTTTTGTGAAAACCCCACAAGTGGCTGGACACCGTGGCTCTTGACTGTAATCCCACGCAGTTTGGGAGGCCACGTAGGGCAGATTGAGTAAGGTCAGAAGTTCAAGACCAGCCTGGCCAACATGGCAAAACTCCATCTCTACTAAAACAAAAATTACAAAAAAAAAAAGAAAACTCCACAGGTAACATAATAGTGAAAGACCGGATTTTTCCCTCTGAGATCAGGAGTGGGACAAGGACGTCCAGTCTCTACTTCTATTGTTGCATGCAGCTTCCAGTCAGGGCAATTAGGCGAAAAAAAAAAAAAGGAATTAAAAGACATCCAGGCTGGGCGTGGTGGCTCAGGCCTGTAATCCCAGCACTTTGGGAGGCTTAGGTGGGTGGATCACCTGAGGTCAGGAGTTCAAGACCAGCCTGACCAACATGGTGAAACCCTGTCTCTATAAAAAAAAATTTATCAGGGCATGGTGACACATGCCTGTAATCCCAGCTACTCAGGAGGATGAGGCAGGACAATCACTTGAACCTGGGAGGCAGAGGTTGCAGTGAGCCAAGATCTCATTCCTGCACTCCAGCCTGGGTGACAAGAGCGAGACTCCACCTCAAAAAAAATAGAATTTTTCCATTTAAAATTTATTTCCAATAGCATCAAAGTAAAATACTTAGGAATAAATTTAACAAAGATGTAAAACTTATACTCTACATACTAGAAAATAGTCTTTGAAAAATTGAAGAACACCTAAATACAGTCACGGGCTACATAATGACATTTCAGTCAGCAACATAACGCATGCACAGTGACCCTCCGGTAAGATTGTAACGGGGCTGAAAAACTCTTGTCGCCAAGTGACCATAGCTGGTTATCGCCATCCTAGCACAGTGCATTATGAGGCTGTGGTGATGCTGACGTCAACAAACCTATCGTGCTGCCAATCATATAAAAGAGCACAAGGCCGGGTGCAGTGGCTCACGCCTGTAATCCCAGCACTTTGGGAGGCCGAGCGGGGCAGATAACGAGGTCAGGAGATCGAGACCATTCTGGCCAACATGGTGAAACCCCATCTTTACTAAAAATATCAGAATTAGTTGGGTGTGGTTGTGCATGCCTGTAATCTCACCTACTTGGGAGGCTGAGGCAGGAGAACTGCTTGAACTCAGGAGGCAGAGGTTGCAGTGAGCGAGATCCCACCACTGCAGTCCAGCCTGGGCAACAGAGTGAGACTCCATCTCAGAAAATAAAAAATACGGCCAGACACAGTGGTTCACACCTGTAATCCCAGTACTTTGGGAGGCTGAGGAGGGCAGATCACGTGGTCATGAGATCGAGATCATACTGGCCAACATAGTGAAACCCCATCTCTGCTAAAAATATCAAAATTAGCTGAGTGTGGTGGCATGTACCTGTAATCTCAGCTACTCAGGAGGCCGAGGCAGGAGAATCACTTGAACCAGCAAGTCAGAAGTTATAGTGAGCCAACATCACGCCACTGCACTCCAGCCTGGCAGCAGAGCAAGACTCCCATCTCAAGCAAAAAAAAAAAAAAAAAAAAAAGCACAGGCCAGGCATGGTAGCTCATGCCTGTAATCCCAGCACATTGGGAGGTCAAGACTAGCCTGGGCACCAGGCGCAGTAGCTCACGCCTATAATCCCAGCACTTTTGGAACGCCAAGGTGGGTGGATCATCTGAGGTCAGGAGTTTGAGACAAGCATGGCCAACAAGGTGAAACCCTGTCTCTACTAATACAAAATTAGATGGGCACGGTGGCAGGCACCTGTAATCCCAGCTACTCAGGAGGCTGAGGCAGGAGAACTGCTTGAACCCAGGAGGCAGAGGTTGCAGTGAGCTGAGATCACACCACCGCACTCCAGCCTGGGCAAGTGAGAGACTCTCCCTCAAAAAAAAAAAAAAAAAAAAGACTAGCCTTGGCAACATAGTGATATCCCATCTCTACAAATAACTTAAAAATTAGCTGTGTGTGGTGGTGCATGCCTGTAGTCCCAGCTACTTGGGAGGCTGAGATGGAAGGGTCACCTGAGCCTGAGAGGTGGAGGCTGCAGTGAGCTGTGGTCATGCAGCTGCATGCCAGTCTGGGGACAGAGAGAGAGCCTGTCTCAAAAATAACACATATAATTATACATAGTACATCATACTGATAATGAGATTCAACAACTATGCTCCTGGTTTATGTGTTTACCGTACTTTTCATCACTACTTTAGAATACACTCCTATGTATTTAAAAAGTCAACTGTAGACCAGGCGCAGTGGCTTGCACCTGTAATCCCAGCACTTCGGGAGGCTGAGGCAGTCTGATCACTGGAGGTCAGGAGTTCCAGATCAGCTTGGGAAATATGGTGAAACCCCATCTCTACTAAATATACAGAATTTAGCCAGGCGTGGTAGTAGGTGCCTATAATTCCAGCTACTTGGGAAGCTATGGCACGAGAATCACTTGAACCCAGGAGGTGGAGGTTGCAGTGAGCCCAGATTATAGCATTGCACTCCGGCCTGGGCAACAGAGTGAGACACTGTCTCAAAAAAAAAAAAAGTTAATTGTAAAATGGCCTCAGACAGGTCCTCAGGACCTTTTGGAGGTATCCAAAAGAAAGCATTGTCATCATAGGAGATGACAGCTCCAAGTGCATTACTGCCTCTGAAGACCTTCCAGCAGGACGGGATGTGGAGGTGCAAGGCAGTGACATGGATGACCCTGACCCTTTGCAGGCCTAGGCTAGTGTGTGTGTGTGTGTGTGTGTGTGTGTGTGTCTTAGTTTTTAAACAAAAAAATTAAAAATGAAATCCTTGGCCAGGCACAGTGGCTCACACCTGTAATCCCAGCACTTTGGAAGGCTGAGGTGGGCGTATCACTTAAGGTCACGAGTTTGAGACCAGCCTGGCCCACGTGGTGAAGCCCCATCTCTACTACTAAAAATACAAAAATTAGCCAGGCGTGGTGGCATGTACTCAGGAGCCGAGGCTGCAGTGCACCGAGATCATGCCATTGCACTCCAGCCTGAGGGACTCATCTCAAAAACACAAACCAAAAACACTATCCAAAAAATAAAGTCCAACTAAATTGTTAAAAAATCCTTAAAAATAGAAGGTTACAGAATAAGGTTCTAAAAATATTTGTGTGCAGCTCTACAGTGTATTTGCATTTTAAACCAAGTGTTACTACAAAAGAAGCAAAAAGTTTAAAAATTAAGTTACAGTAAGCTGAGATTAATTTATTACTAAAGAAAACTTTGCCGGGCGTGGTGGCTCAAGCCTATAATCCCAGCACTTTGGGAGGCCAAGGCAGGAAGCTCATGAGGTCAAGAGATGGAGACCATCTTGGCCAACATGGCGAAACCCCATCTCTACTAAAAATACAAAAATTAGCTCAGCGTAGTGGCATGGACCTGTAGCCCCAGCTACTTGGGAGGCTGAGGCAGGAGAATGGCTTGAACCTGAGAATTGGAGGTTGCAGTGAGCTGAGATCGTGCCACTGTATTCCAGCCTGTTGATAGAGCAAGATTCTGTTTAAAAAAAAATAATAAATTTAGGCTGCATGCAGTCCAGCACTTTGGGAGGCTGAGGCAGGTGGATCACCTGAGGTCAGGAGTTTGAGACCAGCCTGACCAACATGGTGAAACCTCATTTCTACTAAAAATAACAAAAATTAGCTGGGTATGGTGGTGGGCGCCTATAATTCTAGCAACTCTGGAGGCTGAGGCAGGAGAAATGGTTGAACTCAGGAGGCAGAGGTTGTAGTGAGCCAAGATTTCACCATTGCACTCCAACCTGGGTGACAAGAGTGAAACTCCATCTCAAAACATAAATGAGTAAGTGTGGTGTAGCTGAGTACTCAGTGGTGTGTGCTAGGTCTACAGTACTGTACAGTCATGTTCTAAGCCTCCCCATCCACTCACCCACAGCAACTTCCCACCCTGAAAGCTCCATTCATATTACGTGCCCTATAATGGTGGACCATTTTTTATGGTTTCAACCAAACAGACTGTACCTTAGTATGTTGAGATGTTTACATACACAAATACCATTGTGTTCCAGTTGCCTGCCGTATTCAGTACAGTAACATGCTGTGCAAGCCTGTAGTCCAGGAGCGACAGGCTGTAAACCACACGGCATGCTATCTATGTTTGTGTGAGTACACTGTGGTGCTCACACAACAAAATTGTCTAAGGACATTTCTCAGAATGTTTTCCTGTCATTAAGTGACACATGACTGTAAATGGAAATATAGTCCATGTTCATGGATTGATTGGAAGACCTGAAATTTATATGAAAACTCAAGTAACTGAGAATAGCCAAAACAATCCTGAAAAAGAACAAAACTGGAGGACTTGGCCAGGCATGGTGGCTCACGCCTGTCATCCCAACAGTTTGGGAGGCCGAGGCAGGAGGATCATGAGGTCAAGAGATCGAGACCATCCTGGCCAACATGGTGAAACCCCGTCTCTACTAAAAAAGACAAAAAATTAGCCAAGTGTGGTGGCGTTTACCAGAAGTCCCAGCTACTGGGGAGGCTGAGGCAGGAGGATCACTTGAACCTGGAAGGTGGAGGTTGCAGTGAGCTGAGATCGCGCCATTGCACTCCAGCCTGGTGACAGAGGGAGACTCTGTCTCAAAAAAAGGAAAATTGGAGGACTCACACTTTTAAATTTCAAAACTCATTACAAAGCTATAGTCATCAAAACAGTGTAGTACTGGCAGAAGGGGAAATACCAATTCAGAACTGAGAGTCTAGAAATAAACCCACAGGGTCAGTTTGTTTTCAACAAAGATACCAAGACAGGCTGATGGGGAATTTCACTAAATGGTGCTGGGACAACTATATTTCCTCATATGAAAAGATAAATTGAATCCCTTCATCACACCATACACAAAAACTAAACTCTAACTGGGTCATAAACCTAAATGTAACAGCTGCTTTTAAAACTCTTTAAAAATACCAAAAGGAGACCAGGCATAGTGGCTCATGCCTGTAATCCCAGCACTTTGGGAAGCTGTGGCAGCTGGATCACTTGAGGTCAGGAGTTGAAGACCAGCCTGGCCAATACAGTAAAACTCCGTCTCCACTAAAAATACAAAAACATTAGCTGGGCATGATAGTGCATGCCTATAATCCCAGCTATTTAGGATAATAATCCCAGCTACTTGGGAGGCTGAGGCAGGATAATCACTTGAACCTAGGAGGCGGAAGTCGTAGTGAGCAGAGATGGCGCCATTGCACTCCAGCCTGGGCTACAAGAAATCAAAACCCCCGTCACAAAAACAAAACAAACACAAAAGGTAAATCGTTGTAACCTTGAATTAGACACAGCTTTTTCTTTTCTTTTCTTTTCTTTTTTTTGAGACAGAGTCCCGTTCTGTCGCCCAGGCTGGAGTGCAGTGGCACAATCTTGGCTCACGGCAACCTCCACCTCCTGGGTTCAAGTGATTCTCCTGCTTCAGCCTCCCAAGTAGCTGGGATTACAGGAGCGTGCCACCACACCTGGCTAATTTTTGTATTTTTAGTAGAGATGGTGTTTGACCATATTGGCCAGACTGGTCTAGAACTCCTGACCTCAGGTGATCCACCTACCTTTGCCTCCCAAAGTGCTAGGATTACAGGCGTGAGCCACAGTGCCTGGCCAGCTTTCTTTTTTTTGACAGAGTCTTGCTCTGTTACCCAGGCTAGAGAGCAGTGGCGTAATGTCAGCTCACCTCAACCTCTGCCTCCAGGGTTCAAGCAATTCTCCTGCCTCAGCGTCGCAAATAGCTGGAATTACAGGCAGGCACATGCCATCACACCCGACTAATTGTTTTGTATTTTTAGTAGAGACAGTTTCACCATGTTGGCCACACTGGTCTTTAACTCCTGACCTCAGGTGATCCACCCACCTCAGCCTCCTACAGTGCTGGAATTACAGGTATGAGCCACCTTGCCTAGCCGACAAAGGTTTTTAGATAGCATGCCAAAACCATACGCAATCAAAGAATAAACTGGACTTTATCAAAGTTAAAAACTTTGTGCCTCAAATAACACTATCAAGAAAGTAAACAGGCCAGGCTTGGTGGCTCTCGCCTGTAATCCCAGTATTTTGGGTGGCCGAGGCAGATCAATCACCTGAGGTCAGGAGTTCAAGACCAGCCTGGCCAAAAGGCAAAACCCCATCTCTAATAAAAATATAAAAAGTAGCTGGGTGTGTGGCGGGGGGCGCTGGTAATCCCAGCTACTCAGGAGGCTGAGACGGGGACAATCGCTTGAGCCTGGGAGGCAGAGGTTGCGGTGAGCTGAGATGGAACCATCGCATTCCAGCCTGGGCAACTGAGTAAGACGCCATCTAAAAAAAAAAAAAAGTAAACTGATGAAAATAACTAAATAAAAAGAGGGATAAAAGAAGATGAAAAGACAACCCACAGAATAGAGAAACTATTTGCAAATCATATACCTGAGCAGGAACTTGTATTCAGAACATAGTTTTTGTTTTTTGGTTTTGGTTTTCTTTTTCTTTTGAGATGGAGTCTCGCTGTCTCTCAGGCTGGAATGTAGTGGCGCCATCTCGGCTCACTGTAACCTCCACCTCCCAGGTTCAAGCAGTTCTCCTGCCTCAGCCTCCCGAGTAGCTGGCATTACAGGCATGTGCCACCAAACAAATTTTGTATTTTTAGTAGAGATGGGGTTTCACCATGTTGGCCAGGCTGGTCTTCAACTCCTGACCTTAGGTGATCCACCTGCCCTGGCCTCCCAAAGTGCTGAGATTATAGGAGTGAGCCACCACGCCTGGCCCAGAATTCTCATAACAATGAAAAGATAACGCAATTAAATCGGCAAAGGACCTGAATAAACAGTTTTCCAAAGAAGATTTCTACAATTAATTGAAAGAGATAAAAATGGCCAATAGGGATAACTGAACATTCTCAACATTCATTAGTCTCAGGGAAATACAAATCAAGACCACTATGACATACCACTTCACACCCACTAGGATGGCATTTAACAAGACATAAGTGTTGGTGAGAACGTGGAGAAACTGGAACCCTCATACTCTCTTGGTGACAATGCAAAATGGTGCAGCCACTTTGGAAAACACTCTGGGAGTTCTTAATGTTCAACATAGAGTAACCCTACGACCCAGCAATTCGTCTTCTAGGTATCTACCCAGGAGAACCGGAAACACAGGTCCACACAAAAATATACATAAATGTGCGTATCATTATTCCTATAGGCAAAAATTGAAAACCCATAATGTCTGTCAGTGAATGAAATGTAGTCTATTCATACAATGAAATACTTGTCCATAAAATGGAAAGAAGTACTGATGCAGTACAATGAGGACGAACCTTGAACACACCATCTTAAGTGAAAAAAGCCAGTCACAAAGCGCATATATAATTCTGTTCATATGAAATGCCCAGAATCGGGACATTTAGAGAGACAAAAAGCACATTAGTGGCTGCCTGGGGCAAGGGAAGTTGGGGAGTGATACTAAGGATTTGAGGTTTCTTTGGGGAGGGGTGAAATGTTCTGAATGTGATGGTTGCACAACTCTGACTGTACTACAAATCTTTGAATTGTACACTTTACAATGGACTTTATGGTATGTGAATTATAGCTCAGTAGAGCTCTTAAAAAAAAACCAAAAATCCTGGACGGGCACTGTGGCTCACACCTGTAATCCCAGCACTTTGGGAGGCCGAGGCAGGTAGATCACCTGAGGTCAGGAGTTCAAGACCAACCTGGCTAACATGATGAAACCACGTCCCTACTAAAAATATAAAAAATTAGCTGGGCTTGGTGGCGCACACCTATAATCCCAGCTACTTGGGAGGCTGAGGCAGGAGAATCGCTTGAACCTGGGACATGGAGGATGCGGTGCGCCATTGCACTCCAGCTTGGGCAACAAGAGTGAAATTCCGTCTCAAAAAAAAAAAGAAAAAAAATCCCTGATGGTACTACAGGAGAACCTGATCACATGAGTTCAGGAGTTCGAGACCAGCTTTGACAACATAGGGAGACCCCCCCCAATCTCTAGTTTAAAAAAAAATTGTTTTTTTCTTTTTCCAGTTGCAGCACTTTTATTTTTTTTTACACAATGATGTGTTGCTGGGGCCTAACGTTCTCACTTCACAGTAGAAAACCAAAATTTGTTGTCATCTCTTTAAAGAATCGAGTTGTATACAGAAAAACCTTAAATTAAAAGGATGAATACATTTACAGCTGTAAATGCAAACCACTTCCAACTCAAGGCAAGTAACAGCCCATGGTGTTCAGGCAGCAAAACATTCAGCTAAGAAAGGAAACTGGATCTTATGGCTTGGATTTTCCAACCTGACAGACTGGGAGCCCTTGCCAGCCTCTAGAGCCATCCCAGAACACTCAGCCCTGACACATGGATACCCTGCACAGATCCAAGACTGCTGGCCATGCAGACTCACCAAGCCACAGGCTTGTCTGCCACAAGCATGCTCTTACCTCAGCCGCGAAGTGACCAAGCCACATGGACTAAGGGTTGAAATCAAAGATCTGTATTAAACAAATTCCAAAGGGAACAGTTAACTTGAACACAAGGTCAAAATGAGCAGCAAGTTCTACAATCCAGAGCTGGTATCTGATACAAGCTTCGAGGACAATTTCTTTTCGAAAGCTTCCAGTTTCGTGAGGCTAGCATGAGGTATGTGCATTTGCCAGGGGCAAATTTATACTTCGGAGTTAACCCATGCAGCAAATGCTACACATCTGCTTGCAGTCCATTTAGAAGCATTTGCGGTGGATGATGGAGGGCCTGGACTCGTTGTAGTCCTGTTTGCTAATCCACATCTGCTGGAAGGTGGACAGTGAGGCCAGGATGGAGCCGCCAATCCACACCGAGTACTTGCGCTCTGGGGGGATGCGCGATGATCTTGATCTTCATGGTGCTGGGCACTAGGGCTGCGATCTCCTCCTGTGTCCTGTCGGCGATGCCTGGGTACATGGTGGTGCCGCCAGACAGCACCGTGTTGGCGTATGGGTCTTGGTGGATGTCCACATCACACTTCACGATGGAGTTGAAGGTGGTCTCATGGATGCTGCAAGATTCCATGCCCAGGAGGGAAAGCTGGAACAGCGCCTCCTGACACCGGAACCGCTCGTTGCCGATGGTGATGACCTGGCCATTGGGCAGCTTGCAGCTCTTCTCCAGGGAGGAGGAGGACACAGCCGCGGCCATCTCCTGCTTAAAGTCCAAGGCGAAGTAGCACAGCTTCTCCTTGATGCTGTGCACGACCTCCTGCTCGGCTGTGGCGGTGAAGCTGTAGCTGCGCTCCGTGAGGATCTCTGTGAGGTAGTTGGTCAGGTCCCCGCCAGCCAGGTCCAGATGCAGGATGGTGTAGCCCTCGTAGATGGGCACCATGTGGGTGACCCTGTCTCCAGAGTGTATGACAATGCCAGTGGTGCACCCAGAGGCATACAGGGACAGCATGACCTGGATAGCCATGTACATGGCCGGGGTGTTGAAGGTCTCAGACACGATCTGGGCTATCTTCTCTGTTGGCCTTGGGGTTCAGGGGGGCCTCGGTCAGCAGCACGGGGTGATCCTTTGGGGCTACACGCAGCTCGTTGTAGAAGGTGTGGTGCCAGATCTCTATGTCGTCCCAGTTGGTGACGATGCTGTGCTCAGTGGGGTACTTCAAGGTCAGGATGCCACACTTGCTCCAGTCCTTGTCTCCCACATAGGGGTCCTTCTGGCCCATGCCGACCACCCCACCCTGGTGCCGGGGCGCCTGACGACAGAGAGAAACGGCTCGGGTCGGGGTCATCATCCCCAGCAAAGCCAGCTTTGCACATGCCGGAGCCATTGTCAATGACAAGCTTGGCGATTTCTTCCATTCTGACCAGAGGAGGAGTGGGGCAGTGGGGCAGTGGAGCAGCGCGAGAACATGGCGCGCAGGCTAGCGGCCGTGACTGAGGGAAAGAAAAAATTAGCCAGGCGTGGTGGCGCAACTGTGCTCCCAGCTACTTGGGAGGCTGGGGTGGAAGGATCTCTTGAGCCCAGGAGTTCGAGGCTGCAGTGAGCTGTGATGGCACCACTGCACTCAAGCATGGGTGACAGAGTGAGACCGTATCTCAGCACAGAAGATCATTAAAGGACAACTTTGTGTTTCTTGATGAAGAACCTTGAAAAGGCTCAGCTGTGATGCCCCTGTGACTTCCATGGCAGGAATTGAAGCTCTGTGAAAGTGTTGGGTGTTTCTCCCCTGATCATCTGGTGTAGGAAGCAGGGATTCCCCAAGTGTGTGTCACGGAGCAAACTCATGTTATAACGGAATCGATATGGATGGATGTGTGTATAAAAATGATTTAGCTGGCCAGGCGAGGTGGCTCATGCCTGTAATCCCAGCACTTGGGGAGGCCGAGGCAGGCGGATCACCTGAGGTCAGGAGTTCGAGACCAGCCTGGCCAACATGGTGAAACCCTGTCTCTGCTAAAAATACAAAAATTAGCTGGGCATAGTGGCACATGTCTTTAATTCCAGCTACTTAGAAGGCTGAGGCAAGAGAATCCCTTGAACCCAGGAGGCAGAGGTTGCAGTAAGGTGAGATCATGCCACTGCACTCCAGCCTGGGCAATAGAGCGAGACTGTGTCTCCAAAAAAGAAGTTCTGGCTGGCAGGACAAAAAACTAGCTGGGCATGGTGGTGGATGCCTGTAATCCCAGCTACTAGGGAGGCTGAGGTGGGGAAATGGCTTGAACTGGGGAGGCCCAGGTTGCAGTGAGTTTAGATTGTGCCACTGCACTCCAGCCTGGGCAACAGAGCAAGACTCTGTCTCAAAAATAAATGATCTAGCCTGTGGTATCTCCAGGTAAAAGTATTCCAGGAATCCTGATCTTTCTGTGTTATCTGTCTCCACCGTGTTTTGATGTGTGTGATGAACATGTGTCTCTTTGTAATCAGGGACATCAAAGACGTCAGACTGAACGGCGAGTCCCAGTGAGGCGACACACGCAGAGGAGCTCTGTGCCACCCATGTGAGGTGGCTTCACATCCACGCAGGCACTTCCCATCCACTTAGGTTTTGCTTGGCAGAAACTTTTCATTCTTCCAAAGCATCAACGGCCTTCCATATCCTCAGGTCGTCTCCCAGGAGGAATTCTTGGATAGTGTCCTTGTGTCGGCAGCGAACGGTGCTCAGAGCTGCTGCTTGCAGATTTGGGTGCTGCGCGGCAGCGCAGTGGCGCCTTCCTGAGCTTTGGAAGACATGAGGAAGCTGCCTGGAGATGGACACTCCTGCTGTCTGGCTACCAGCGCCCCTGGCTTTGCAGAGCACACCACCTTCCCTGGGCTTTCCACCTGGCGAGGTCCTGTTCTGCTCAGCACAGTGCAAAGTGAATGCCGCTGTCTTGGAGCCTTGGCACATTAGGGGAAGTTCCTGCTTCAAACTGAGCTGCGCTGCACAGGCTGGGTCAGGCCACACCGGTCTCTTCTGGACAGGTGCTGGGTTCGCTTTCCTGGTCTCCGGCTGCCTACTGCCAGGGTGCGGCTGTCCCCAGCAACCACAGCTGGCCAAAGCAGATGCCTTGCTCTGCGCTCCAGACTTTCCTCTCTGTGCTCCTTCCAACTTAACTTAAACCTCTCCACAATCCCCACTGCAGGTGTCGTCCCCTGAGATCGGAGCCAGCCCAGAGGTCGGCAGGGGTCAGTGCCCGGCACACATGCCCTGGCTGAGGGCAGCGGGGTCCTAGGTGGCCCATGTCTGTCTGAAGCCTGAAGCTTAGGAAGGTGGCAGCAGAGGTACGTCCCCACAGCTTCACACAGTGTGGCTTCTTCAGTGTGCCCCACACAGTGTGGGGCAGCTTCACACAGTGTGGCTTTGCCAGTCAGAGCGAACAGTCTGGAGGAGCAAGATGACCCCACCAGGACTCCAGAGCTTCCTGCTTACCAACAAGGACCTTCCTCAACCCCGAGAGGTCCCTCCCACCCTGCAATTATGGGGGAGTGCTGGCAGCAGGTGCATCCCCACCGTCCACTGCAAGGCTGGGACAGCCCGGGCGCCCATGCTTCTCCTCTGCTTGTGTGGTTCCCCCAATAAATCCTGTTTTCCATCTCGCCATGTGTAGCTGCTGTGTGTTCAAGTCCCCCTTGCAGGCACAGTTGACCACTGTGAAGCCACACGCCATCGTGTCCCCATGCCAATGCCCAGGAGACCCCCCACGCCTGGGCAGTTTCGGTCACCTGGCCCACATGTACCCTGGACCAAGAGTGGATGGGGGGGCCTGGAGCCTGGGCCTCTGAGAGGCTGCTGCAGTCTGTGGCCTCTCCCAGGCCCTGATGTGGCAGGTCACATTGCTGAAAGAGGTAGATGCTCTGCTCTGGCTGTTAGCCTGAGTTTCCACCAGAGTCATTTGCATAAGCCCGGGCAGACTTGCCCACCTGTCCATCCTTTGCTGATGGCAGGAGACATCAGCAGGGGACACAGCACAGTGGCTGCATTTCAGGTGGCGCTCTCAGCCCTGAAGCATCCTTCCCAGAGACTGACTGAACTGCCCCCAGCTGGACTCACGGCCAAAGCTGCAGACCCAGCACTCCAATCCCGACTCCCACTGCACGTTACAAATGTGCACACCCACGGGAGGCAGCCACGCCCCAGGAAGGCACCTGCTGAAAGATGGTCCAGTTTGTGCCACCACCAGCTGGACTTCCAGTCAGGCTCCCTGCAGAGGGGGAAGCTCCACACATGCCTGGGTCACAGCAGCCTGAGTCACCGCAGCCTCTGCTACCTGCCAAGCCTGCGCCCTCTGCACCTGGGGGCTCCTTGCCTCTGTGATGGGGCCTCCACGGCCAGCACCTTTCTGCCTTGAGTCACATGAGATCATGCCCTGTCACCTTGGCTGGGCTCTGGGCACCTCTAAGCAGGTGTGAGGTTTAGATACCTCTAAGTAGGTGTGAGAGGAAGGACATTGGCTTCTCTTCCCTTTGTGGACACTGCGTCATTGAGTGGGCCTGGCCCACTCTTCCTCTGGCTGTCACCTTTGACCTTAAAGGGCAGACGGCAGCCCACGTCGCTGGGCTGAGACTCCCCAGTCGACCTGAATTTGGATGCTGCTGTTGCTTTGGGTGGCTTCACGGCCACCCATCCCCACCCTGGTGGGCACTCAGCCATGACAAGGGCCTGACATCAGCCACCGAGTGAGCTTCAGAGCCTTTCCCTTGGAAAGTTCCAGGGCCACCAGATGTCCCCTGCCCAGTCGCTGTCAGAGCTGAAGCGCATGGGTGAATGCCAGCTGTGGAGTGTGCAGCCCAGCATCTACTCAGCAGGGCCCTGGCTCTGCTGCTGCTACCCCTACAAACCCTATTTTATGACATCTGCACCACGTGGTGTGTCTGTGCCCTTTGACAGCATGAGTGATGTCTCATGAAATTATTTTTTTTAGATGGAGTCTCACTCTCTTACCAGGCTGAAGTGCAGTGGCGCGATCTCGGCTCACTGCAGCCTCCACCTCCCAAGTTCAAGTGATTCTCCTGCCTCAGCCTCCCGAGTAGCTGGGACTACAGGCATGTGCCACCACACTGGGCTAATTTTTGGATTTTTAATAGAGACGGGGTTTCACTCTGTTGGCCAGGATGGTCTCAATTTCCTGACCTCATGATGCACCCGCCTCTGCCTCCACCTCCCAAAGTGCTAGGATTATAGGCATGAGCCACCACGCCCGGCCAGATGTCTCATGAAATTTAAAATAAAATTGCAAGCCATCAGGAAGGTATCAACAAGGAACTCTACTTTTGAAAACGGGTGAGGACAGTGGCCGGCCCTGGGAGTCCCTGGCCCCCCAGGCCCTGACCCACAGTTGTAAGGCAAGCCCCATCCCCCAGTGGTCCCGGCCTAGCTTCCTGTCCCACCTCTGCCAAGACAGGGTGGCACAGGACCCCTGTGGCTAAGGCCAGCAGGTATGTCTGTTGGCTGGCCAAAGGCACTGACCTCTCTCCCCAGGACCCTCCCAATGCCAGCTCCCCTGGCTTCCCCTCCCAGCCCCCATGGTGCGCACCTTGGCCCAGCCCACCCTTGGAGTGGGGGTTGGTGATTTGGGGGCTGGACCTCAGCACTCTTCTACTCGGCCACTTTGGGGTTCACAGTCTGTCAGTCCACCCACACTTCTGCACTTGAGACCTGGGCGCTGTGTCCAGCTGCCTCCTGGGCCCTGCCCAGCATCTCCCATGAGCACTAGCAGTGCAGGTGGCAGAGGGGATTGTCCCCCATCCTCTCATCTGAGGGAGGAGACCACCAATGAGTGAGACAGCCAGTCATCCTTGACACCCTGTGTCCCTGCGACGCCTGTCCTGCGTCCCATCAGTCATCAGGGCCTGCCACCTGCCTGGTTTGTCTTTTTTTTTTTTTTTTTTTTTTAAGAGGGAGTCTCACTCTGTTGCCCAGGCTGGAGTGCAATGGTGTGATCTCGGCTCACTGCAAGCTCCACCTCCCGGGTTCAAGAGATTCTCCTGCCTCAGCCTCCTGAGTAGCTGGAATTATAGGTGTGTGCCATCATACCTGGCTAATTTTTGTATTATTAGTAGAGACAGGGTTTCACCATGTTGGCCAGGCTGGTCTCGAACTCCTGCCCTGTGATCCACCCGCCTCCATCTCCCAAAGTGCTAGGATTACAGGCGTGAGCCGCCACGCCTGGTCTGGTTTGTCTTTTAAGAATAGCTTTGTGGCCAGGCATGGTGGCTCACGCCTGTAATCCTGGCACTTTGGGAGGCCAAGGCGGGTGGATCACCTGAGGGCAGGAGTTCGAGACCAGCCTGACCAACATGGGGAAACCCTGTCTCTACCAAAAATACAAAAATTAGCCGGGCATGGAGGTGCATGCCTGTAATTCCAGCTACTCAGGAGACTGAGGCAGGAGAATCGCTTGAACCCAGGAGGCGGAGGTTGCAATGAGCCAAGATTGTGCCACTGCACTCCAGCCTGGTGAGAGTAAAACACGATCTCAAAAAAAAAACAAAAAACAAACAGCTTTGTTGCAATATAATTCACATACCATACAATTCATCCGTTCAAAATGTTTATATCAATGGCTTTTGATATGTGTAAAGCCACAGGGTTGTGCATCCATCACAACTATCTCATTTCAAGACGTTTTTATCACCCTAAAAAGATGTCCCCCCCTCTGCCTGTTTTTTTCTTTCTTTTTTTTTTTAGAGACAGACTCACTCTGCTGCCCAGAATAGAGTCCAGTGATTTAATCTCAGCTCACTATAACCTCTGCCTCCCGGATTCAAGCAATTCTCTTGCCTCAGGCTCCTGAATTGCTGAGATTACAGGTGTGCACTGCCACACCCAGCTAATTTTTGTACTTTTAGTAGAGGCGGGGTTTCAAAATGTTGGCTAGGCTGGTCTGGAACTCCTGGGCTCAAGTAATTCACCTGCCTCAACCTCCCAAAGTGCTGGGATGACGGGTGTGAGCCACTGCGCCCCACCCCTCTGCCTGTTTCCCTCCCAGTGCTAAGGGGCTGATGGGGCCCCTTTCTCTAGAGTGTAATGCTGGGAGGATCTGCGGGATCCAGGGAAGGAACTGGGACAGCAAAGGAAACCCCTTCATGGGTCCCTGTACTCAAACATTCCCATCCCACAGCCCCTGACCCAGGCCGGGCCAGCCACTGGTGGGTGTGACCACTGCAGTCTCCAATCCCATCTCTGCTGCTTTGTCCCTCTGCAAAACCCAGCCCACCATAGCTCAGCGAGAACAGGATGCTTCCTCAGCGCACATCCCAGGACACACCTGCCCACGTGCGCTTTCCCTGGCCTCCTTTCTGAAACAGTCTCATCTGTCACCCAGGCCACAGTACAGTGATGCGACCTTGGCTCACTGCAGCCTCAAACTCTTGAGCTCAAGCGATCCTTCCACCTCAGCCTCCCAACGAGTTGAGTCCATGGGTGTGCACCACCACAATGGCTACTTTTTTACTTTTTTTTTTCTTTTTTGAGATGGAGTTTCCCTCTGTAGCCCAACCTGGAGTGCAGTTGCAGAATCTCAGCTCAACGCAAACTCCACCTCCTAGGTTCAAGCAGTTCTCTCTCCCGCCTCAGCCTCCCAAGTAGATGAGATTAAAGGCACGTGCCACCATGTCCAGCTGATTTTGCTTTTTTGTTCGTGGAGACAGGGTTTCACCATGTTGGTCAGGCTGATCTCAAACTCCTGACCTCAGGTGATCCACCTGCCTCAGCCTCCCAAAGTGCTGAGATTACAGGCATGAGCTGCTGCCTAATTTTTTAAATTTCTTTGTGGAGACAGTTTTTTTTTTTTTTTTTTTTGTGGGAGGGCAGAGGCGGGATCTGCAGGGTTCTGGGGGTTGTGGCGGGGAGAGTTGGGGCAAATCCCTGGAGACAGTCTATGTTGCCCTGACTGGTTCCAAACTCCTGCGCTCAAGAGATCCACCTGCCTCAGCCTTCCAAAGTGGTGGGATTACAGGTGTTGAGCCACCTCGCCCAGCCCTAAAAATGCAAATGGAAGCACACAACACCTGCCCCAGGTGTACTGTCCCTGGTTTTCACATCAGGTACAACTACCTGTTTCAAGGACCAGAAGCCAGACACACCCAAGGGGGTTCTCTGGAGACCAAGGGCATGACGGTCCCCGGCCTCAGGCTGCCAGCGCCAGCCACAGCTGCCTCCAGCTACCTGCTCCACCGGCTCTCCTCCTGCCTCCAGCCACCTGCTCTGCTCCCCTCCTGCATGACCAACAGGAGACAACCAGCTCCCCGGGAAGAAGACCAGTCACCCCGTCTCCATTTTGAAGCCCCAGAGGAACAGGCCCAGCTGGGGCCACTTAACCATAGCTGGCGTCCCTTTGTGCCCAGGGCTGACCAGGCCCCTGCTGACGGGGAGGGCATTTGGCCTGACAGGGCTGTCCTTGCTGCCTTTGGGGGTCCACACCCTGCCTAATGAGCCTCGCCCCTCACCACCCCCAACCCTGCCAGCCCGTCTACCCTCCAGAGCACAATTCCGGCAGAAAACCCACTAGAAACACAACGTCTCAAAAGCACACTTACCATCTCAAGCCTTCGGCTGCCGCAGGAGGCCGGGGGGGGGCTGCTGAATGGGGTCCTCCGCTCAGGGTCTCACAGGCTGCACTCAAGGCGTCAGCTGGGGCTGAGCTCGCACCCGAGGTCTGCAGTCCTCTCCCGAGCGCACGTGGTTTTGGCAGAATCCATTTCTTGCAGCTGTGGAGCCCATGGCCGTTTGTTCCTTTGGCAGTAGGAGGGGGCGGCTCTGGGGCTACCAGCCTCTCAAAGCCACACCTGAGCAAGCCAGGCCGGGCCAGGCCAATCTCCCTTCTGATTAAGTCCAAGTCACCTGTTGAGAGACCCCAGTCACACCTGCAAAACCCCTTCCCGCAGCACCACAGGAGAGGTAAAAAAAAAGAAGAGTCCCTTCGCCAGTGCCACAGAACAACCCCATCAAAGGAGGGGTGGCCCATACTCCAGGGAGTGGAGACACTGAGAGCAGAATCCCGGGGGCACCCCAGAATCCCACCTGCCACAGCTCCCAGCCCACCCCCTTACTCATCACCAGTCTCCTTCCCTGACATGTCAGGGGTGCCACACAGGGAAGGGGGTGTGGGGGCCTGCCTTCGGAAGTGCCCTGGCTCAGAGGGACCCCGCTGGGCTGTGCCCCTGCCAGCCGTGTGGTTCCAGACAAGACCCTGTGGGTCCCCCTTCTCTGTATTGCCCAGTCTAAGGCAGGAAGCCTTGGGGGCTGTGTGGGGTGCCCAAGTGGCCCCTCCTGGGGTCCTGGGAAGAGGGCTGCCTGGGCCTCAGAAGTCTGCTGGGGAGGCGGGGGTCGTGGGAAGGCTCCCTGGGGGGTAGGCCAGGAACCAAGCCATGCCCACTGGGAGACCTGAGGACAGCATGGCATGCCAGGACCTGGGACCCCCACCTGCTCCATGCCGCCCAGCCCTCTCCTCACCTGCTCTGGCCCCCACCAGCCCCTGGGCTTCCCTTTGGGGCTTTGCCTGCAGGGAAGGGTGCCGCCTGGCGGGAGGAGCAGCCTCTGCTACCTCCCTAAAAATCCCAAGCCCCAGGCTGGGGAGGGGCGGCTTCTGCCCAGTCCCTCCCTCCTCCACGCCTGACACTTCTGAGACATAGACAGGAGGGGCAGGAGCCCACGTGGGTCTATGCCACCCTCCCCTCCTGGATTCACTGTCACTCGGGGGACAGGGGCCCTTGTTCTGAGAACTTATGTTCGAGGCAAATACTCCTCCCTTCTATGAAGCAATGTGTGGGGGCCCTCCTTAGATCCAAAGCTGAGGGCCCTTCTAGTGCCTCCCAAGCCCTCAGGGCGGGGATGGCAGGGTAGGCAGCTGGGAGGGACGGGGCCCCACCAAGGAGCCGGCATTTGGGCTGGGTGGAGACCAGCTTCAGCATTCCTGGGGCCAAGGCGCCCCCAGCCCTGCCAGCGAGCCCTCACCGGACCTGCAGGCCTGGGGCAAGGGGAGCCAGGGGTGGGGAACTGGGAGCAGAAGGAGACACTGAAAGTCGGCGGGGGGGTGGCGGGTGGTGTGTGCCGAGGCAGGTCAAAGTCTGGAGGGTGAGGATGCCTCCTCCGAGGGCAATGGGGGTCCCCGGGACATGGGCAGCCCCCCACCCACCATGGTGCTGGGGGAGGGGCCTGTGGAGGAAAGGGCGGGCAGGGTGGAGGCAGGTCCCCCTCCCTGTCCCCTCTTCCAGGGACCAGGTCACGGTTGTCCTCAGCAGCCCCCAGACTAGCTAAGGCTCTTGGTCTCCTCCCAGGGTCCCCACCCCCACTCAGGCCGTGCGCCGCTGACCAGGCCTGGCCTGCCTGTGGACAGCCTCCCTCCCCAGGGTGCAGGAAGGGGACTCTTTCAATGGAAAGCGAAGCCTCAATCTGAGAGGGAGGAACAAGAAGAAAGGGCTTGGCTCACCCACCCCTAGCCCCTGGAGCTGCCTGGGTGGGCCCCTCCCTGCCCTGCACAAGAACACCGTGGGCTGTTCCGACAGACAGACAGACAGACAGACAGAACCCCAGCCCAGCTAGGGCAAGGCAGCTCTCAGCAAATCATGCAGACTTGTTGGAGGCCGAGGCCACAGATGCCCCAGGAGCCATTCTGAGCCGGCCTCAGTGTCCTCATCTGACCGGGGCAGGTCCTGCAGACCAAGACTCGGGGGTAACGGCCAGTCATCCAGCATCCCCATGGGAAAACCTCTCCTCACCCACCCAGGAGTTCAAGAGCTGAGTTTAAGTCTGAGTTTCCAAATCAGGGCGCCTCTCTGGCTCTGCCCAGACTGGTGACCAGAGCATCTAGGACAAGCTGGCAGCAGGTGACCCCATCCCACCAAAACAAGCCTGGATTCGGGCATCTCAACCCCTGCTGTGTCCCACCCTCACCTGTTCCCTAGGTGGAGGGGGAGGCGCAGAGGAACCAGGCAGCTCAGGAGGCAATGTCGGGAAGGGCAGACAACAGGATGGAGGGGTGGGGATCAAAGAACGCTTCTCGGAGGAGGCAGCTCTGAGCTTTGCAGCAGGAATTTACCAAGTGAAGATGTAAGGAAGAAGCACATCAGGCCGAGGGAAACACAGTACAATGGCCCAGAGGGAAGAAAGGATGGGGCCTGGGGACCAGGAGGAGATCACGCTGGGGTGTGGGGATGCGGTGGGGCTGAGGTCACGGAGGAAGGCATGGGTCAGCCCAGGCAGCGCCTTGAAGTGTTCTGAGAACTTCAAGAGGGTTCTTTTTTTTTTTTTTTTTTTTTTAATTGGTCCCTCACCCAGACTGGAGTGCAGTGTCGTGATCTTGGCTCGCTGCAACCTCTGCCTGCCGGGGTCAAGCAATTCTGCCTCAGCCTCCCAAGTAGCTGGGATTACAGGCACGTATCACCACGTCCAGCTAATTTTTGTATTTTTAGTAGAGACAGGGTTTCTCCATGTTGTTCAGGTTGGTCTCAAACTCCTTACCTCAAGTTATCTGCCCATCTCAGTGTCCCAAAGTGCTGGGGTTACAGGCGTGAGCCACTGAGCCTGGCAAGCTTCCAAAGGATTCTTACCAGACCAGCCGCTCAATCTGACTTAATGTTTAATGACTCTCTAGCCATGTATCTGATGGTTCAATGTTTAATTACCAGATAAAGGACTGGTTGCTGGCGGGGATGGTAGAGGGTGAGAATGAGGAGTTAGACCTCAACTGGGTAAGCCATTGTCCAGGCAAGAGCTGGAGGTGCCAGCCAGGGCAGAAAAGAGATGAGAGATCCTCAAGAGATGTTACACGTTGAGTTGCATCCTCTAAAATTCACATTAAGGCCGGTGCAGTGGCTCACGCTTGTAATCCCAGCACTTTGGGAGGCCGAGGCAGGCAGATCACCTGAGGTCAGAAGTTCAAGACTAGCCTGGCCAAAATGACAAAACCCTGTCTCTACTAAAAACAAAAAAATTAGCCAGCCAGGAGTGGTGGTAGGCACCTGTAATCCCAGCTACTCAGGAGGGTAAGGCAGGAAGAATTGCTTGAACCTGGCAGGCAGAGGTTGCAGTGAGCCAAGATGTTACCATTGCACTCCAGCCTGGGTGACAGAGCAGGACTCTTGTCTCAAAAATAAATAAATAAATAAATAAATAAATAAATAAATAAAATTCACATGTTGAGGCTGGGCACAGTGGCTCACGCCTGTAATCCCAGCACTTTGGGAGGCCAAGGCAGGCTGATCATGAGGTCAGGAGCTTGAGACTAGCCTGGCCAACATGGTGAAACCCCGTCTCTACTAATATACAAAAAATTAGCCGGACGTGTTGGTGGACGCCTGTAATTCCAGTTACTTGGGAGGCTGAGGCAGGAGAATCTTGAACCTGGGAGGTAGAGGTTGTGGTAAGCCAAGATCGTGCCATTGTACTCCAGCTTGGGCAACAAGAGCAAATCTCCACTTCAAAAATGCAAAATAAAAATAAATTAGCTGAGTGTGGCAGCACGTGCCTGCGGTCCCGGCTACTTGGGAGATTGAGGTGGGAGAATCACTTGAGCCCAGGAGATTGAGGCTTCAGTGAGCCATGATCGCACCACTGCACTCCAGCCTGGGCGACAGAGCAAGACCTCATCTCATAAATAAATAATAAATAAATAAGATGACAGGGGCGGGGTGGAATTTGGACACAGACCTGCACACAAGAGGAACACTATGTGAAGATGAAAGCAGTTAGAGTG
Source organism: Cacajao melanocephalus (assembly GCA_963573385.1). Lineage (NCBI taxonomy): Eukaryota > Metazoa > Chordata > Mammalia > Primates > Pitheciidae > Cacajao > Cacajao melanocephalus. Next base: position 22,464 of record CAUYLG010015691.1, on the reverse strand, counting down.
AGGCTTCTGCAACCAAGGACACCAACACAGAAGAGAAGAGTGGGATGGGCAAGGGAGGAGGGCCCGGGTCAGCTCTGTGCCCCGCAAGCCCCCGGTCTTGGTGGCTTAACCCACAGTTGTTTATTTTTCAGTCATTCAGAGATCTGCGCTGAGACTTCTGGTTGGCAGGCACCTTCCACAAGGTCACTGAGGGATCCAGCTCCTTCCACCCTCCCCTAGGCATCCCCTCCATTCAGTCGGTGGATGGAGAAGAGAGAAACTGAGGTTGTGGCAGGCCAGACCTGGCAGGGGCTTTCCAGGGATCTTGCGAAAATTTCTAGCCCGGTGTGGTGGCTCATGCCTGTCATCCCAGCACTTTGGGAGGCCAAGGTGGTGGATCACTTGAGCCCAGGAGTTCGAGACCAGCCTGGGCAACATAAGTAGACTCTGTCTCTATTTATTTGTTTATTTAGTTTCATTTTTTGAGATGGAGTTTCGCTCTTGTCACCCAGGCTGGAGTGCAATGTCGAGATCTCGGCTCACTACAACGCCTCTGGGTGCAAGCGATTCTCCTGCCTCAGCCTCCCGAGTAGCTGGGATTACAGGCACCCACCACCACATCCAGCTAACTTTTCATATTTTTTTTTTCAGTAGAGAGGGAGTTTCACCATGTTGGGGAGGCTGGTCTCGAACTCCTGACCTCAAGTGATCCACCGCCTCGGCCCACCTTGGCCTCCCAAAGCACTGGGATTGCAGGCATGAGCCACCACATCCGGCCAGCACCACATTTCTAACAAGCTCCCCAGTGATGATGGTGTGGGTCCAGGGACCAAACTTTGAGTGTTGAGAGGTGCCACACCCACCATTGCCCTGCTAGCCGCACCTCATGTAAGGGAGGTGGGGAAATGAAGCTCAGCGTTTGTGCAGGAGCTGGAAGAATTAGGGTCAGTAAACACAGGTAGGGGTGCAGCTAGGAAGCAGGCAGGAGGAACATGGCCGTCCCAGGAAGGGGGACAGGGCAAAGTATTATTGCTGCTGAGGGTGGGTGAGGTCACCACTGGGACTTGTGGCCCCTCAGCAGGGGCCTCTTTCTGAACTCCTGGGAAGGCCCCAGAAGAGCCCACAGGGCTGCTCTCAGGGGCTCAGAGGGGCCTACAAACCCCTACCCCACCCATTGCGCACTTAGCTGTCACCCAGGAGAGGTGGCCCACTGACCCTCCTGAATGTGGAGCGTGGAGGTGAGGTCTGGCCTGGTTCATCTCTCCCAGAGCCTCCTGAGCGGCCTCCAGGGAGACCCCCTGCCCACAGATTTCCGGCGCCTCCTTTTGCCTTGGTGGCCCTCATGTGTCCTGCCATGAGGCACTAGTGGGCCCCAGATGGAACACTGTCCCCAAAGGAAGGCCGGGCTGGGCAAGGTGGCTCACGCCTGTAATCTCAGCACTTTAGGAGACTAAGGTGGGTGGGGGGGTTGGATCACCTGAGGTCAGGAGTTCGAGACCGGCCTGGCCAACATGGCAAAACCCCGTCTCGAAGTTGCAGTGAGCTGAGATAGTGCCATCGCACTCCAGCCTGGGTGACAAGAGAGAGACTCCATCTCAAACAAACAAAACCCCATCTCTACTAAAAATACAAAAATTAGCCCGGTGTGGTGGCACCTGCCTGTAATCCCAGCTACTCTGCAGGCTGAGGCAGGAGAATCGCTTGAACCCAGGAGGCAGAGGTTCCAGTGAGCCAAGATCCCACCACTGCACTCCGGCCTGGGCAACAGAGCAAGACTCTGTCAAAAAAAAAAAAAAAAAAAAAAAAAGGAAGAAGCCCAAGGGCAGCTGAGCAGGCGGAGGAGGAACCCAGGCGTCCTGACTGCCCTGGGTCCAGCCCTGACCCAGAGCCCGCCCCACACTGCGGTCAGAGGGGCAGGGCTGAGCCTGCTCCTCCCCTTCCTGGGGGGCTGCCTGGGACAAAGTGGCCTGGTCCCTCCTCTCGTCCAGGTCCCCCAACTTCTCACCTTCTTGCCACCTGGATAGAGCAAATGCAGTGTCCCATGTTCCAAAGCAAAGGAAGGCGAGCCTGGCCCCGGGGTTGCTTCCGCACCTATCATCTCGTTGGCGTCTTTCTCTCTGCCGCCCCCATGTGGCCAATCTGCACCTGCGAACCTGCTTCCCTCAGAGGTGACAAACCCAGCCTGTCAGGCCCTAGGGACTCTGGTCTGGCCTCAGTCTCCCTGTCTGTGAAATGGGCTGCTGGAGATCCTACTTCGGAGGTGTCAGCTGGCATCAAGGACATGTGAAGGGTGAGGGGCCTCCCTAGGGCAGGCGAGAGGGTATCTCTGTGTACCCACAGGTCCCAGAAGAATCAGAGACCCTGGATGCAGGATGGAGGCGAGAGTCAGCGCCCAGCACTTGGGTGAGACCAACTGGAGTTTGAAGCCCAGTTCCAACACTTAATACCTGGTGACCCCTGCGAGTCACTTACTGCCTCTGTGCCCCATCTGCAGAATGGGGAGATGAGGATGTCCTCCCTCGCAGGGTGTCAGGAGGGCAGACATGTCGCTGGTTGCAGAGCCCTGAGTGCCAATTGCTCGGGAAGTGTGGTGGGGAGGAGGCTTATTAGTTCTGGAAGGTTCCGTGAGTGACCTGAGTGAGACTGGAGTTTGCAGCGTGGACACTCCACCCCACTCCATCTCAGTGCCCCAGCCTCAGCACTGAGCACCCCCTCCTCTCATCCACTGTGCCTTCTGCAGGAGACAGGCCTGGGAGGACTGAACCGGGTGTCACAGTGCCAGGGACAGAAGGAAGGCTCTTTCAGGCGCGGTTTCCTCCAGGGAAGTGGCCGATTCCTCCACTAGTGGGCCAACCCGGACTCCTTTCTGCACATGGACTCCTTAATTGTCCCTGTCCCCACCCCCTCATCCTCAGAGGACTGTGGCCATGGGGATGAAGCTCCCCATGCACCACCATCTCCCAGGCCTGCCCCTAGGACATTCTCTGTGGGCTGGAGCCTGGGACGACTTCACTGAGCTCCACCAAGAGAGACGGGCTGGAAAGGGGGCCCCTCCTGTTTCCTCCTCAGGAAGCACAGTTGGGTTCCAGGGAGCCAGCGGATGCTGAAGACCCGCAGCTCCAGCCCAGGGCTCAGTGGGCCTGGCCAGCCTGGCCGCTAAGGGAGCTCCCGGAGGAGGTGACAGGGACCCTGGTCTAGAGTCTCAGCGAGTCCATCTCCTTCAAATGCTCCCACCTCGACTCCACGCCCCGCCTCCAGAACACTCCCGTGAGGCACTCGCTGGAAGATCCCCGCGGGTACCAGCACCGCAGTGGGCACCTGGGCCTGGCAAAACCTCCCTGAACTCCATCTTGCTTCTCCATCGGCCCCGGGACAGAGAGGGTGCGGAGGCTGCAGGGTGAAGACAGGTCGGCCTGGGCTCGACAGGTTGGCGAGGGCCTGGTGCCGGCTGGGCAGGCTGGACGCAAGGGCAAAGGGGTCTGGGTGGGGCGGGGCCACTCTGGGCGCCCGGCCCCCACCCGCTCCTTCCCCCGGCCCCGCCTCCGCCCTCCCACGCACCTGCGCTGGCCTCCCCCCAAGCCCTGGAGGCAGCGGGCGGGTGGCGCTGGGAGATCAGAGGACTCCGAGGAGTCGGGCCCAGGGGGAGGGGGCGGGGAATTTCCCCCCACGCCTGCCTGGGCCTGCTCCCCTCCCCCTCCCCCGCCAGGTTGGGGGCACAGCTGGGGGAATTCCACCGCAATGCAAAGGCTCGGGAGAGTCTGAGCTGGGGGTCCCAGGGAGGGGCGGGGAAGGGGTAGGGGGAGGAGGCAGACTGGGACCTGAGGCGCAGCTGCCTTTCTCCCCAGACACCAGCTGGCCCTGCCTGTCCCGGACTGAGCTTCCACGACTCTCGCCTGTCTCGTGGGCGCGGGGGCAGGGAGTGGCGCTCCCTCCTTCAGGCCAGTGGCGTCTGGACCAGGGCGGAAGGGGCGTGTGGATCCGGAGAAAGTGTGTGCGTGAGCGCCTGTCAATGGGTGACAGTGCGAGCCCGTGCGTGCACTGGAAGGAGGGCGCTTGTAACTCGGAGATTCAGGGTGTCCCGGGGCGCGTGCGGCCACGGGAGGGGGTTCTGTATCTCCCACTTTAAGGGCCTTCCGTCCGCTTGCCCGGCCTGTCCCCCTCCACACCCTCTCGCTAGAACCCGCACCGACCTGAGGGGGAGAGGGCGGGGAGGCGCAGGACGCCTGCGGTCCGGGGGGCGGGCGTGGGAGGCGTCTGGACCTGCTGCCTCCGCTCCAGTCCTGGGCGGGGCTTCCCGGCCTCCCCTGGGGCAAGGGAGAGACCCGGGGGGAGGGACACACGGAGGATGCGAGGGGGGCAGGAGCCAGCGCGTTGGAGACCTGGGCGAGGGAGAAGCCGAAAGCGAGGCGCAGTGGGAGGGGGCGGGTGTGGAGACCGAGGCACCGCCCAGAGCTCGCTGAGACAGAGATTGAGAACGCCCCCAGCCAGATCCCCCCGCAGAGACCCGGGTAGGGACAGGGGCAGAGAGACGCCTCCAGGGGCACAGGCCCTGGGAGGCAAAGACCTCCCTGAACCCGCCCCAGACGGAGAGCGCGGCTCAGAGTCGGACGAGGGCAGAGGGTCAGAGGACAACGCCCCCCAAGTCGCCTGGGAGACCCCGGAGCGACCCCGGGGGCAGCCCGGGCCGTGTCCGGGCCAAGGTGACCTATCTTGGTTGGGTGCGATGGGGACACAGGCCGCGCAGGGCTTCCTCTTTCTACTCTTCCTCCCACTGCTGCAGCCGCGTGGGGCCTCGGCTGGGAGCCTGCACAGTCCAGGTAAGCCCGGGCACGGCTGCTGGGCCGTGTTCACCACCCCCTCCTCGGCCTCCGTCCCCAGGGCCAGGCCCCTAAGGCTGGGGAGGAGGACAGAGCAGGTGGCTGGAACAGCTGAGCAGCCGGAGGGCGCCAGCGGGAGCGGGTGCGAGGGGGCGCCGGCTGGGGACCCAGGCGGGAGGTGGCGCAGGGGCGCGAGGATGCCCAGTTTGGGTCCGGACCTCCCCAGGCCTCGCCTTTGCCATGCAGGCCTGTCCGAGTGCTTCCAGGTGAATGGGGCTGACTACCGCGGCCACCAGAACCGCACTGGCCCGCGCGGGGCGGGCCGCCCGTGCCTCTTCTGGGATCAGACACAGCAGCACAGCTACAGCAGTGCCAGCGACCCCCAGGGCCACTGGGGGCTGGGCGCACACAACTTCTGCCGGTGAGGGGCCGGGCCTGCGCTGGGGGCGAGCCTGCGCCCACCGTTGTGGGGACGGCCCGAGGCGGGGCCTCAGTGCGCGCCGGGTAGAGGTCTGCGGTAGACTGGCAGCCCGGCCGCCAAGAGAACCTGAGGGCGGGGCCAGAACGAGGAGCGGAATAGGGCGAGACCTGCGGAACCCTGGTGCAAAAGGGGGCCTCCTCAGGTGCACAATTTCTGCAGAGCCTCGGTTCAGGGCTAGGAGAGAAACGGACCTGGGTATTCAAAGGACCCATATGGGTGGGCCTGGTCAGAGGAGGGCCCTGGAGTGAGGGGACCAGCTCTTGTCACACAACTTATTTGAGAGGCGTTGGAGCATTGGGGATCAGAGCCACAGCTGCGGTCTGAGGCAGGACGGACCGAGCAGGAGGAGAGCCGCAAATCTCAGAAGCTCATCACTTCTGCTTTAAAGTGAGATTGGGGCAGGGCATGGTGGCTCACACCTGTAATCCCAGCACTTTGGGAGATGAGGTGGGCGCATCATCTGAGGTCAGGAGTTCGAGACCAGCCTGGCTACCATGGTGAACTCCCGTTTCTACTAAAAATACAAAAAATTAGCCGGGCGTGGTGGCATGCTCCTGCAATCCCAGCTACTGGGTAGGCTGAGGCAGGAGAATCGTTTGAACCCGGAGGCGAAGGTTACAGTGAGCCGAGATCCCGCCATTGCACTCGGGCTTGGGCAAGGCAACAAAAGCAGAAACTCCATCTCAAAAAAAAAATAAATAAATAAATAAATAAATAAATAAAAATAATAAGCCAGGCATGGTGGCGCCTGCCTGTAATCCCAGCTACTCGGGAGGCTGAGGCAGGAGAATTGCTTGCATCGTGAAGGTGGAGGTTGGTGAGCCAAGGTCGCACCATTGCACTACAGCTTGGGCAACAAGAGTGAAACTCTGTCAAAAAACAAAAAACCCACACACAAGTGGGGTTGGAGGGACAGAAGTGGCTGAGAGCCATGCCGGGTGGGGGTGAAGACTGCAGATGGCCACAAAGCTCGAAATCCTCATATATGGAGTCAAGTCTAGTAACAGCTGAAGCCTAAAATCAGCTCTCATGGTCCTTTTAATGAATTCTCGCTGTCCACTCAGAAGTCCACGTCCAGTTCCTTCATCAGGCAGAGCTCTGTGTAGACAAAACTGGAATTTGTGGGTGGACGGGGGGAGCACACTGCTCACAGGCACGGAGCCTTGACGGCCACTTTGAGCATAGACTGGGTTCGCTGTTCTTGGGGTGGCAGGACCCCGACCACCTCCCTCCCATCCCCAGTAACCCAGACGGCGATGTGCAGCCGTGGTGCTACGTGGCAGAGACAGAGGAGGGAATCTACTGGCGCTATTGCGACATCCCCACATGTCACAGTGAGTGGCACGGCTGCACAGAGGTGGGAACGCTGCCGTGTCTGGGAGGAGGGTCAATTTTGGAGGCACGGAAGTCTGACTCTCTGCCCCCTCAGTGCCCGGCTACCTGGGCTGTTTCGTGGACTCCGGGGCGCCCCCAGCCCTCAGCGGCCCCAGCGGCACCTCTACGAAGCTCACAGTCCAGGTGTGCCTTCGCTTCTGCCGCATGAAGGGCTACCAGGTACTGCTCACGGGCCCAGACCGGTGACCCCTGACCTGGACATAAGGATCCCTCTCAACTCCCAGCACTCGGTTGCCAAACTCAGACACCTATTTCTGAACCTCCAGTTCGATTCCCACCCAGACCCCTGGCCCCCACCGCTTCACCCCTACCTCAGCCCCTGCCCTGGGGTCACCCAGTCTGTGCTCCCAGCTGGCGGGCGTGGAGGCCGGTTATGCCTGCTTCTGTGGCTCTGAAAGCGACCTGGCCCAGGGACGCCTGGCCCCCGCCACCGACTGTGACCAGATCTGCTTCGGCCACCCCGGACAGCTGTGCGGCGGCGATGGGCGGCTGGGCGTCTATGAAGGTGAGGAGTGAGCGGGGACCAGGGACCTGGGCGGGCCTCGGGGTGGGGCCTGGCCGGGCCGGGGAGCCTCCGTGTCTCGTTGGCTCTGCGAGATGCAGGAAGAGCCCAGCGGGCCTCAGGGTCCTGACTGCCGGCCCCGCCCGCAGTGTCTGTGGGCTCCTGCCAGGGGAACTGGACGGCGCCTCAGGGCGTCATCTACTCCCCGGACTTCCCGGACGAGTACGGGCCGGACCGGAACTGCAGCTGGGCCCTGGGCCCGCCGGGCGCCGCGCTGGAGCTCACCTTCCGTCTCTTCGAGCTGGCCGACTCGCGCGACCGGCTGGAGCTGCGCGACGCGGCTTCGGGCAGCCTGCTCCGCGCCTTCGACGGCGCCCGCCCGCCGCCGCCCGGGCCACTACTCCTGGGCACCGCCGCGCTGCTGCTCACCTTCCGCAGCGATGCGCGCGGCCACGCGCAGGGCTTCGCGCTCACCTACCGCGGTGAGCCCCGGCCCGGCGCGCCCTGCCCGCTATCCCACCCCCATCTCCCCACCCGGCCTCACGCCCCTCTCCGCAGGGCTGCCGGACGCCACCGAGGACCCCGGGCCCCCCGAGGGCTCGGCCCAGACCCCCGCAGCGCCCCTCGACGGGGCCAACGTGAGCTGCAGCCCCAGGCCTGGGGCTCCGCAGGCCGCGATGGGGGGTGAGGCGGGCGCGCGGGACGCGAGGGAGTCAGGGAGCCACCCCCTCGCGCCCATCCTCACCGCAGCTGTGTGCCCGCAGCCCGTGTCTTCTCGACGGTGACGGCTGTCTCAGTGTTGCTGCTGCTGCTCCTAGGGCTGCTGCGTCAGCTGCGCCGACGGTGCGGGGCGCTGGGGCAGGGCCTGAGGGTGGACCCGTGGTGGGGAGCTGGGGCCCCAGAGGGAAAAGAGCTAGGAAGGATCTCTTGGGTTCTTAAGGGAGGGAGCCTTTGGGTACATACACAGAATAGCGCGGGGGATCTCAGGGATTGGACGGGCTCGGCTGATGTCTGCTCCCTCTCTAGGAGCTGTCTGCCGGCTCCAGGAAAAGGGCCCCCAGCGCTGGGGCCTTCCTGGGGCCCCAGAAGAAGCTGGACCGTGTGGTACCGACGGCCCCGAGGGGTGGCCCTGACCTGCCCCCCCGGGGACCTCCAGGCTGAGGGTCCTGCCGCAGGCTACCGGCCTCTGAGTGCCTCCAGCCAGAGCTCCCTGCGTTCCCTCATCTCTGCTCTCTGACTCCAGGCCCCCAGGGTCTGCTGGACTTGCCATAAGCGAGATAGACACCTGAGATGCTGTGTGCTCCCTACCTCGGCCTTGTGCCTGTTTAGGGGCAGCTCGACCTCTGGTCGCCTTGGGGAGACCAGAATTTAGACAGGAAACATCCTGCTATTATCCGGGACTTGGCCTGATTGTGGGGGTCCTGATGCTCCAGGCCAAAGGGCAAGAGGAATCCAGCCCCTCTCCATGGACCTTTATGTGCGGGTGGTCTCTGGTTTTAGAGATCTTTGAACCCCTCTTGGGGTGGTCCTGGACTGCCGTCCTCAGTGAGAGGTCACAGGTCAATAAAACGGTCAAAAAGACCCCCACAAACTTTGAATAAAGGGTCTATTTTGGTACGGATCTCCAAAGTTCTTCCGTGGTAGGAGGAGGAGCATGTTAATGAGCGTACAGGCGCCGAGGGTTGCGTGTGTCCATACAAAAGAAGGGCGTTGCACGCAGACATCGGCGGAGCTGCCTGGAATGCAGAGAAGGACCCAGAACGCAGACATACGGGTGGGTGGGTGGGGTCCTGTAGAAGCCGGGGATTGAAAGGGAGGAGGATAGTGGGCAACATTATGGTGAAGAAGGGGTGCCTTCCCGGTACCTGCTTAGGGTGGACGGGACAGAGGCCGACTTTGGTCCCCTGGCCGCCAACCTTATATCTTCACTGTTTCCTGTCTGTCCGGGTCAGGGCAAGGCAACGGTGCGCCTTGTGGGTGACAACAGGGAGCGAGTTGTGCTGAGCCCACGCTCCAAGAAGCCTGGCGCGAAGGGCAGGGCCTCCCCAGGCGGCTGCGGGCGCGTGAGGCACGCCTTCAGAGGTCTGGGTACCACGGAGTGCCCAGCTGCACTCGGGAGGAGTCTAGCTGGCGGAAAGATCACTCTGGAGTGGGGGCTCACAGGATCTAGGGCGGACCCGTCCGGCAGCACCTTGGACAGAGCCCGGTTTGCAGGGTGGGGCTGGGTGGCGGGACCGTGCCCTCGAGGGGGGGTGCCCAAAAGGTGCGGAGACCTGGGGGTCACGCGGAAAGCCCAGGTGCACAGTGCTGAGGGACGCGAGGTGCCCGGGTCACTCTAGCGGAGCCCACAGGATCCAGAAGGTCGAGTCGCAAGCCCCCAGCTACCCCATGCAAATAAGGCTGGGATCGCCCACACGCTGCTAGCAGGCGAGGCCTGGGCGGCCTCGGGGCGGAGTCTCCCCGCCGGCCGCGCCCCATTGGCTCTCGCTGCGCCGACGTCAGGAGCCCAGCGCGCGAAACGCCGGCCAGCCGGCGGGGACTAGGAACTGGGGCGGAGCCTGGCGTCCCCTCCCGTGTCCGGCCGCACCCGTCCTCCCGGCTGCGGAGAGACTACCGGCTACCGTCGCCGCTGCCGCCGCCGCGAGCTGTCCCTGCAGCGCGCTTGTCTTGGCGGAGCCGACCGCAGTGCGCCCAGGCGTCCGGCGCATCCCCAGCCTCCGCCCCGGCGCGGGGGCGTTGGACTGGCGCGTGCGCAGCTCAGGAGGGGCGTGGGCTGGGACCCCCGAGCCAGCGCGTGCGCCAATCGAGCGCAGGGCGGCAAGTGGGCGCCGGGCCGTGATGGGCCTCCCCGTGCTGCGAGCCCACTGAGGAGGAGGCTCGAGGACAGGAGGAGCGCGGGCCGCCCGCGCGGTGCGGAGCATGGCATTCCTGGCTGGGCCGCGCCTGCTGGACTGGGCCAGCTCGCCGCCGCACCTGCAGTTCAATAAGTTCGTGCTGACCGGATACCGGCCCGCCAGCAGCGGCTCGGGCTGCCTGCGCAGCCTCTTCTACCTGCACAACGAACTGGGCAACATCTACACGCACGGTGAGCCGCGTCGGTAACGCACTTCCCACACCTCCGGCCGCCCTGCCCGTGCTGGGCCGGGGGCTGAGGCCGAGGAACGTCCCAGCGCCCAAGACGTGGGCTGGCACGGCCAGAAGCCTTGGTTGACAAAGCTGCCATTGTCCCGGGCGGGCCGCGCTGCCAGCTTCCGCTTTCCCAGCGGGTGGGGGCCAGGTCAGGAGAGGGAAGCAGAATGGGGGACTGAGCCTGCTTAATCTCTCTGAGTCCCAGGGATAGGGAGCTTGGTGTCTGGCCTCTGTAATCCCATCCCCCTGGGCACCCTCTCCTGCCACCACCCAGGCGGGAGATGGTGTTGACTGCCATGAAGAGGGCCCGGGAGGAGCCGCCGCGCCCTTCCCAACTCAGCGGTCCTGACGCCCCCGCCCCAGGCAGCTCGGTCGTGGGGCTCCACCTGGTGGCGGCTCCTTCCTCCCCCAACAGGCTCCCGGCCCCTCCTCCGCACCCCGCGGAGCTCTGCTGACACAGCCCTGCCCGTCCTTGAGCTGCCCCAGCTGGGCAAGGGGCCCTGAGCGGCCAGGCCCAGCCTGGGTGCCTTCTCCGAGTTTCTGCCAGGCCAGATCCCACGAGGGTGGGCAGTCTGCGGTGCCCCGTTTGGCCCCTGGGAGGCCAATGCTAGAGGCTGGTGGGGAGAGGTGGGGACCTTCCAGAAAGGCCTAGGCAGGGAGGAATGAAACTCCCTGGGGAGGGGCCTGGGGAGATGACACAAGCCCCTCGGAGTCCCCTTCCCTTCATTCTGGACTTGCCTTCCCCTGCCAGGCCTCACCCCTTTATGGAAGATAAAAAGGCCCAATGCCTCCATTTGCATGGACACTTATGGAGCGGGGAGGACTTGGGTTGGAAAGAGCAAGCCCAGTGGCCTATGGCCTGGCATCACTGCCCATGTGTCCTGTTCACAACTCAGCTTGAAGTCTCGCCACCTTAGGCTTCTGCTGACCTAGACCAGGGGCCTGTGGCCTCCTGCTTGCTGGGGGAAAGCAGTGTGAGAGTCGGATGGCCCAGGCCTGTCCTCTGCCATTGCTTACCCACTGGGCTCACCTGGGGCCGGTCATTCAGCCCCTCCAAGTCTGTTTCCTCACCTGCAAAGTGGGAAATCATGGTCTCTACTTCCCAGACCATCCTGAGCCATAAGTAACCAGTGCCAAAAGCCTTTTGCCCAGGGCCTGCCCTGCGGCCAGGCTGCGAACTGGATGACACCATTACCTGGACCTGCCTTGCTCTGTCCTGTGTTGTGTCTGAACTTGGGTCCCCTTGAGGACGTGACTGAAGCTGTCTGGTGGATGACTGTCTCCCTCCCTAGGGCTGGCCCTGCTGGGTTTCCTGGTGCTCGTGCCGATGACCATGCCCTGGGGTCAGCTGGGCAAGGATGGCTGGCTGGGGGGCACACACTGCGTGGCCTGCCTGGCACCTCCTGCAGGCTCCGTGCTCTATCACCTGTTTATGTGCCATCAAGGGGGCAGCGCTGTGTACGCCCGGCTCCTCGCTCTGGACATGTGTGGGGTCTGCCTTGTCAACACACTTGGTGAGTTAGGGCCTCAAGGGATGGGATCTGGGGCCACTGGTGCGGGGAGGGATGAGACACTCATACAAGCCCTGGGTAGGGAAGGGCAGGTGGACCCTCAGACTGACGTGCCTTCTTCTGCTCTCTCCGCTGTGCAGGGGCCCTGCCCATCATCCACTGCACCCTGGCCTGCAGGCCCTGGCTGCGCCCAGCTGCCCTGATGGGCTACACCTTGCTGTCGGGTGTGGCTGGTTGGCGTGCCCTCACCGCCCCCTCTACCAGTGCTCGGCTTCGGGCATTTGGGTGGCAGGCTGCTGCCCGCCTGTTGGTGTTTGGGGCCCGGGGAGTGGGGCTGGGCTCAGGGGCTCCAGGCTCCCTGCCCTGCTACCTACGCATGGACGCACTGGCGCTGCTTGGGGGGCTAGTGAACGTGGCCCGCCTGCCCGAGCGTTGGGGACCCGGCCGCTTTGACTACTGGGGCAACTCTCACCAGATCATGCACCTGCTGAGTGTGGGCTCCATCCTACAGCTGCACGCCGGCGTCGTGCCCGACCTGCTCTGGGCTGCCCACCACGCCTGTCCCCAGGACTGAGCTGCCAAGACAACCTGCCCACTACAGCCTCCTAGAGTTAGCAACACCAGGTGTTCCTCCCTCCTGGTCTGCAAGGGGCTGGCTCCCTGGATGCTTCCAACTCAGGAGACGTCTAGCCAGGAGCCCTGCTCACTCATTCTTCCCTGTGGACTGAACTCTTCCAGCCACGCCATGGCACTCCAACTTACTTCCCTGCCTTCTCCCTCCAAGCTCCTGTTTTACTGCGTCAGCTGGAAGGAAACTTTTCCCTCTTGGGACCTATTTACCCTCTGTGACCTGTGGGTTTGGACCAGAGGGACTCTGGGGTCATGTCTTGCTTGAGTTAAAGTCCTGCCAGCTTTCCAGGCTGCCAACCCAGAGCCCTCACCCTGTCCTGCTACTCCCACCAGGCCTCTGGCCAGCCCCTTGGGCCCAGGCTTCTTGACCTCCTTCTTTCTGCCCTGCATACAAGCTCTCCCAGCAGCCACAAGCTTGCCCGCCCTGGCTTCCTCTGCTGAGACATGGAGGAAGGCATTCTGGGCAAAAGGACCAAGGGGGCATGGACCCTTCTTGTACTAGTTGGCCATAGGCACAAGGGCTGCAGCTGCTCTTCCAGGCAACTGGCACATGGAATTCAGTGGCCTTGGATCCTGGCACCCCTGGGCCGTGCCTGCCCTCCACTTTGAGTACCATGCTCCAACAGCTCCAGCTGCCCACAGGGGATGTGCCTGCTCAGGAAACCTCTTTGCCACACAGCATGGGGCTCCAGCTGCTGGCCCCAGGCCAGGAAAACTGGGTTCTGCAGCAGGGTTCAGCCTCAGGGGCCTAAGATGCTGGATGACATCAATAAAGGGACAGGAAGGGCCATGTTGCCACACGAGCAAGCTTGGGTGCTCCCAAGGTTCAAATATCTTTTATTAGACATAGCCAGGCAGAAAACACCATGGGAGTTCCCGAGGGGCCCCAGCTTTCAAGAGCGGTGGGAGGGACACTGGGTAAAACATTACAAGTGCAGAGGCGGAACCTGGGGCTCAGGTTGGGTCTAGGGTGTCCTCAAACAGGCTGAGGAGGTTCCGAGGCTCAAAGGAGGGGAAGGAGCCCCGAGGAGGCTCTGAGTCAATGTCACTTAGATCCAGGGCATCCCTGGGAGGAGGGGAGAGAGGAGTGACACTTGGGATCCAAAAGCCAGCCCTGCCCTGACCACCCCAGCCCCTGGGCCTGCTTACCTGGGTGTGCAGCTGCTCTGGGGGGTGGAGGTGCTCCCCGCAGCCCGGGCCAGGACGGCCTCAGGGGACAGTGAGGGCCTGCAGGAGGGCGGGTGAGACAAGCAAGGTGTCCAGAGCTGTCCCACCTGACCAACAGGCAGGGAGCCATGGTCAGATACAATAAAAACTTGGTGCACTCTGAAAGCAGCACTTGGAGAGCCTTCAAAGTCCTTCCATCTGGCTGCACTCAAAGGCTCCTCTGTCCTTTTCAGAAGATACGGACTTGACTGAGGCAGATTTGAAGTAAACTTTTAGTAAATGTAAGCCTTTCTGGAACTTGTCTACTGTAAAGTGCCCCCGAGGGATGAGGTGACGTTTTTGTAAGGAAGGGCCTAACAGCGGAGTCCTCAAGAGCTGTCTGCCCTCAGCGACTGGTTTTCCTTTGCCGCAGTTTCCTAATTACAGCCTCTCAGTTGGCCAGCAGCCCCCAGGGACCAAGGACTTCCTCCCGGGGCAGGGCTCTCCAGACTCCAGAGGCTTTTTCTTCCCAGAGAAGGGACAATTTCTTGTCCCTGGGCACTGGCAGTCTCCACTGGGGTCAGGGCTGTGCAGCTGGTCACTCCCTGGTGTGGTGGTGCCTTAAGTGTGAAGCCATGCCCTGAGCAGCCAGTACACACCAAGCTACCTTCAGCCTGGCTGGGCTGCACCCCACCAGCCTTGGTTCTCTTCCCCAAGGTATGATGGTGGCCAGGTTTGTGGGAATGGTCTCCATTCACCATGAATTTCCATGGAGCCCCAGTGATGTCCCCCCAGCCCCCCATACCCTGCACTTGCACCCACCCTAGGCTGTCATTGTCCCAGTTGCTGGAGAGGCTGCTGTCCAGGAGCAGGCTACAGGGTGGTGAGCCAGGTGGGGTGGCTGGCGGGCCTGGGGGCTGCAGCCAGCTAGCAGGGTGAGCCAGCCCATGCCAGAGCCAACACAGCAGAGCAAGCAGGGCCTGTAGGGAGAGGAGCGCAGAATGTGGGCAGGCCCCAGGGCTGGGGAGCTAGGCAGGCAGCTGCCACTGTTAGGAGCTTACCTGCCACAGGGCCCACCCTCGGCTCAGGGCCTCCGCTGCCATATACCATAGTGCACCCCAGGCCCTCGGCTGCCTCAACACAGGCAGTGCCAGCAGGGCCTCGGCTGTGGCCCGCAGCTTGGGGTTTGGCTCCAGCATCATGACAAGGACAGAACGTAGCTCAGAAGACAGACCTGCCCATGAAGAAGGGCCACATCAGGGGTCCCGGAATGGCAACTGCACCCTAAGCCCAGCAGTGTCTCCACACCCAGCTCCTGTCTCCTAGGAGCCCATGGCAGCACCCTCTCCCACCCTTGCCCACTCACCGGCAGTGAACTCGGGGGGCAGGTAGCCCTGGCGCAGCTGCTGCCAGCCCTCCCCACCGTGGGGCAGCTCCATGTTGCATGCTACTTCCAGGATGGTGAGGCCCAGACTGGCAGGGACAGGATGGGGACAGAAGAGGGGAGGGTTGGACTTGGAACACAGACTCAGTCCCGGGCTGCCTCTTGGAGGTAGGTGGGAGAAGGCTGCTGTCTTCCTTGATCAGGGAGGGGCAGAAGCAGAGGGAAGAGAGGCCCCACCAGGGCTGATCATGAACCCTGGGCAGGATGGGGACATCATGGAATATGGGCCCCGTGCACAGGGAGCCCATGTGCCACAGTAGTGGGTCCTCCCAGTGCCCTGCTGGACAGGTGCCATGATTACTGGTGACAGGTATTACTATCCTGATGATTAGGGCAGTGGTTACCAGTGTGGACCCTGGAACCCAGCGCCTG
The DNA here is from genome assembly GCA_963573385.1 of Cacajao melanocephalus. Classification (NCBI taxonomy): domain Eukaryota; kingdom Metazoa; phylum Chordata; class Mammalia; order Primates; family Pitheciidae; genus Cacajao; species Cacajao melanocephalus. Next base: position 7,058 of record CAUYLG010015691.1, on the reverse strand, counting down.
GAGCCAGTTCCAGCTGTGCCACCTGCTAGCAATGGGCTCCGGCAAGGCCCTTCACCTGGCTGTGAATGGAGTGACAATTGTGTCTCCTGTGGAGATGTGGAGGAGGCAAGTTACGCAAAGTGGCTCTGGAGGGTTCGAGGCTCACAGGCAGCCTGACCAGACAGAGCCTTTCCACTGCAGGGCAGGGACGATGTCTCAGCCTCGTAGCTCTGAAGCTGAGTGTCCTGGGCTAGGATGGAGCTTCCATCCTGGGGAATAGAGCTTCTGTCCCAGGAAGGGCTTCCCACAGCCTGCCAAACACCTGGCATCCCCTGGTCCTTACCTGAACACATCCGCTGCTGTCCCATAGGAGCCCTGCAGCAGCTCGGGGGCCATGTAGCGGGGGTCTCCCTCCTGAACCTCGCCAGCTCCTGCTGTACCCAGCTCTACCAGCAGTCCGAAGTCACCCAGCTTGCAGCGGCCCCGAGGCCCCAGGAAAATGTTGGCAGGCTTCACATCAAGGTGCACCAGGCCCTGGCCATGCAGGTGGGCCAGGGCAAGCAGCGTGTCCCGCAGGTAGCCCCAGACTTGGGCCTCGGGCAGGCTGGCGCCCCAGGCCTCACAGTGCTGCTGTAGGCTGGGCCCACAGAGCTCCGTCTGCAGGTACAGGATGCCTCCCTCCTCCCAGGCCTGCTCCAGCCGCACGCAGCGCGGGTGCTGCCCCACCTTCTCGTGGCCGCCCACCTCAGCCAGCTTGCGGTCCCGGTCCTTGGGACCCCGGAATGGTGACATGGAACGCTTTACTGCATAGAGCTGGCCGTCCTCCTTGGAGCGCACCTGGAAAGGAGGTGGTACCCACAGGCAGGGTTGGGGAGAGCCACAAGTGGTGCAACAATGTTGGGGGACAACCTGGCAGACTCCATTAAGGGCGAACACACAGGACAGTGGTGTAGCTGGCAAGTCTCAGACCCCTGCCCAGGGCAACAGCAAAACTGGACAAACCTCCATCCCTGGGGCTGGGTCTGTGGAGACCCAGCAATGGAGGAGCCGGGCCGACCTGAGCCGACCCCAGGGGACTTCTCGGATGTGTTGTGAGGTGGAAAAAGTAGCTGCAGAGCAACACAGGCATTGTTTGAACAGTGGGTTCCCCTGTGAGAAAGCTGACCTGGGGACGATGTTGTTTGTACTTTTTAACAAAATTGTCTTTGCACAGGACTCGAACAAGAGAAAAGTACTCTTTAAAAACAATACATAAATGACTGGAAACTGTGTTTAAGAAAAGCACAGGGTAGCTCAGAGCCTGCCAGCCTGGGGAGGGCGGGGTATGGGCTGCACTCAGGGTTGGCTCCAGGGGCCGGGCAGACTCGCCAAGGACCCTGCACAGCTGGCGCCAGGGCCAGATGAGATGGCACAGGGGCTGCCAAAGGGTGTGCCAGACTCTGGACAAGGGGCCAGTGTGCACAGAGCAGCCCCTAGAGGGGCCTGCGTTGCGGGTGATGGGAGCAGCTAAGTCAAACGTAGAGGGGGCCTGTGAGCCCAGGGCAGGGCGGAGGGGGGCTGTGGGGAACAGGCTGACTGGGACCCTGTCGCACCAGGGGCGTGGCAGGGACACAAAGGAGGTCCCCCAGATGGGCCTGGAAGCTGTCCCCTCGCTCACCTTGAAGACCTCTCCGTAGGAGCCATGGCCCAGGCGGCTGAGCCTCTGGAAGTTCTGCTGGAAGAAGGACTCTGGCAGGCTTGGGTCATACCCAGGGCTCTGCAGGGTCTCTGAGGCTTCGCCACGGAATGACACCCGCCGGGGACGCAGCTGGTGCCAGCGTGGGGTCCGAGGAGGGAAGAGGCGGCTGATGGGGATGCTGCCCTTGGCAGGGGGTGGAGGTGGGAGGCTCCGGCTGAGCCCCCTGGGCCTCTTGAGGGAGAAGCCAGGTTCTGCGTGGCGGAAGTAGGCTGGGACTGGGACAGGAGTGCCACTCAGGGGCGGCGGGGTGCCCTCCGTGGGCACGGGCATGGCCAGCGCAGGAGGCCCTGGGGACAGAGACAGAGGCTGAGGACAGGGCAGTGTGTCCACTCTGACACCACATGACCCTGTGGCCCCAAAGAGGCCACAGAAGAGAGCTACATCTATACCACCCCTGTATTCTGCTTTAAACAGCCATGGGAGCAACAAGCACCTACCAGGAAAAGGCAGAGGACAGATTCATACTTACCTGCCCACCAGGCTGTTATATTTTAGAGATGATAGGAACATAAGAAGAAACCCACGAGGCCCGTGTTCTTGAGGGTCTTGTAGTCAGGTGGAGAGGTTAAGACCAAGGTGGTTCTGGAGTCAGAGAGGCTCCCCCTGCATCCCTGTCCTCATCACGGCCAGCTCGTTGACCCTAAACTACACAACCTCTTCCGAGACCACACAGGCCCACTATCCCTTATCTCCAATTCCAAAGTTAAAAAAAAAAAAACAGAATCCTTCAAGTTTCTTTCTTTTCATAGCTGTTGTGCCAAAACACATTTAGTGGTGTCCAGTTCCAGAATGGCAGTGGGCAAAGCCTGTGGACCCCTCCCCCAGTGAAACAGGCACAACTGGTGACAATTATTCAAATGCAAGCACTGAAAGCCTCTGGGCATGGTGCCCAGGGCACATAGCAAACAAAAGTTTACACCAGAAAACTTGCCAAAGCTTCGGAATAACAGCAAGCCTGTTGGCACCTGAGCCATGACACTCCTGCCCTCCCACCCCCAGCACCCCATTCCCCTAGCCTAGCACTGGGGCAGGTGTGGCCAACAAGGGCTCCCTCTCCCCCAGCTTCCAGTCAGGAGCCAAGAGAGTCAGGTTCTCAGCACTTCTCAACCCTCCTAGCTCCACATGGCAGAAGCTAAATTCCAGCTGAGTGTGGCAGACAGGCCGGGGGCTCCCTTCTTCCACCTGCTCCCATGCACAGAGTAGAGGCTGTACCTCAGGCCCAGCAGGCTGGGAATACAGAGCCCCAGCTCATTTGTAGGAAGGAAGTTCCACACTGGAAAAGGGAAGCAGCGAAGGCCAGAGGCTCCTACTGGACCCAGCAACCTGCTCCTAAAGCACCAACAGCAGTAGTAGCACTCAGGTGCACCGCTATACTGCCCCCAGTTCCACAACATGACTCAGAGATTTAGCTTAGGGGTAGACACAGGTTATAAACAGAGCTCTCCCCACCCACCATCCCCCTGAAAATTGGCTTGATTTGAAACAGTGTTGGGGAGTTCAAGTTTAAAGAGGCTGTCAAAATCAGTGGAGGTTTTGGTCATGAGCCGTTAAGAGACTGGTACCTGCATTAGGGCAACCAGCTAAACCACAGGTCAGCGACATGCCCAAGGCTGCACCCTCAGGGGAGTGACGTGAGAGGCTTCATGTGCTAGTCTACTACAGAGAAGTAGAGAAAGAGCTAGCTAGGAAGGGCCTGCCTGCAGTCAGAGCAAACCTCAAACACTGACCTCAAAAGCTACTCCGTCAAAGGAGCTCAAAACTAATTGGATTTGGCCTGGCACAGTGGCTAATGCCTGTAATCCCACACTTTGGGAGGCTGAGGTGCGTGGATCACCTGAGGTCAGGAGTTCAAGACCAGCCTGGCCAACATGGTGAAATCCCACCTCTGCTAAAAATACAAAAATTAGCCAGGCATGGTGGTGTGTGTCTGTAATCCCAGCTACTCGGGAGGCTGAGGCAGGAGAATTGCTCCAACCTTGGAGGCAGAGGTTGCAGTGAGCTGAGATTGGGCCACTACACTCCAGCCTGGGCAACAGAGTGAGACTCTGTCTCAAAAAATAATAATAATAATAATTAATTGGATCAGCCTATGGAACAATTTATGGCCCAAGGTATTGTTTGTTTTTGAGGCAAGGTCTCACTCTGTCTCCCAGGCTGGAGTGCACTGGTATGATCTCAGTTCACTGCAGCCTCTGCCTCCTGGGTTCAAGCAACTCTCTTTCCTCAGCCTCCCGAGTAGCTGGGATTACAAGAGTGTGCCAACACACCTGGCTAATTTTTATATTTTTAGTAGAGATGAGGTTTCACCATATTGGCGAGGCTCGTGCCCCAACGTATTATAAAAAACAATAGAGAATAAACTGGTCCCTGGTGGAGCCTAATAGCTGGGTGTGATTGGGGGCAAAACTAGAGCGAGCCCTCCTAAAACCACACTTGCCCCAGGGTGGCTACGCACATGCCCAAGGTTGCACCCTCAGGGGAGTGACATGAGAGGCTTCATGTGCAGGGGAAACAGACTACAATACAGTAGTCCAGCCAGCCACCAACAAATAAACAGCAATCATAGGCCCTGGAGGAGGGTGGAGAACCAGCATGCAGTTACTGTAATACCAAAAATGTCCAGTTTTCACCAAAAAACTACAAGATACACAAAGACACAAGAAAGTATGACCCATACACATGAAAAAACAAAACAGGCAACAGAAACTGCTCAAATGTCAGATTTTTTTTCTTGAGACAGGGTCACACTGTATCACTCAGACTGCAGTGCAGTGGCACGACCTCAGCTCACTGCAACCTCCACCTCCCAAGCTCAAGGGATCCTCCGACTTTTGCCTCCTGAGTAGCTGGGACTACAGGCTTGCACCATCATACCTGGCTAATTTTTGTACATCATATAGAGACAGGGGTTCACCATGTTGCCCAGGCTGGTCTCAAACTCTTGGATTTGAGCGATCTGCCCACCTCAGCCTCCCAAAATGCTGGGATTACAGGTGTGAGCCACCACATCCAGCCTCCAAATATCAGATTTAACAAAGACTTTAAAGCAGGCCACGCTCGGTGGCTCACACCTGTAATCCCAGCACTTTGGGAGGCCAAGGCAGGTGGATCACAACGTCAGGAGTTTGAGACCAGCCTGGCCAACATGGTGAAACCCCATCTTTACTAAAAATAACAAAAATTAGCCAGGCATGGTGGTGGGTGTCTGTAATCCCAGCTACTTGGCAGGCTGAGGCATGAGAATCACTTGAACCCGGAGGCAGAAGTTGTAGTGAACCGAGACAGCATGATTGCACTCCAGCCTGGACGACAGAGCAAGACTGTCTCAAAAAAAAAAAAAAAAAATTTTGAGACGGGGATGGCCAACATGGTGAAACCCCATCTCTACTAAAAATACAAAACTTAGCCAGGTGTGGTGGTGTGCGCCTGTAATACCAGCTACTCGGGAGGCTGAGGCAGGAGAATGGCTTGAACCTGGGAGGTAGAGGGTGCAGTGAGCTGAGATGGCGCCACTCCACTCCAGCCTGGGGGACAGAGCGAGACTTTGTCACAAAATAATAAATATATAATGAATAAGCAAAAATCTAAAAAGAGCAGCCTCCAGTCCCTGAGGGAGTGGAGTGGTGAGGGAAGGGAGGCTACCTGGGCCTGGCTGGTAGGCTGCCCTCCATCTGTGGAGACTTTTCCTTTCAGAGTCCCATTCCAGGGTTTCTCAAAGTGAGGAGCCAGAGTGTTGGGATCTTCGAGGTCACGGGTCACAGGCACAGCCTCCAGGCCCAACCCTGGCACATTCGGGGACTCAAGCCTGTGCATCTTAACCCAATTCTCCCACCAGCCCTACAACTTACGTTCTAGCATGACTGGCCTGGCCCAAGGGCCTCAGTGGTGGGATGCAGGAGGAAGGAGCAGGGGCTCCCACATGAATCCAGGGTGTCCCTGAGCTAAGGCCGGGCGGGAGTGACCTCCGCAGCTTCCAGGGACCTGGGCGATTGGGCCTTCTCGCCTCACCCTCTCACTGGGCCCGACACATCTGCTGGCCACCTCTCCGATAGACTGTGAGTTCCTCCCAGGCAGGGCGGCAGCTGAGTTCACCTATGTGGGTATGGGGAAACGCTGGCGAACAGAGCAGGGAACGGGCTGTCACTGGAAGCGGCTATCACCAGGGAAGAGGGGCTGTCACAGGGGAAGGGGCTGTCATAGGGGAAGAGGGGCTACCATAGGCAAAGAGGGGCTGTCATAGGGGAAGGGGCTATCACAGAAAGAGGGGCTGTGGCAGGGGAAGAGGGGCTGTCCTAGGGGAGGAGGGGGTGTCACAAGGGAAGAAAGGCTGTCCTAGGGGAAGAAAGGCTGTCCTAGGGGAAGAGGGACTGTTCTAGGAGAAGAGAAGAGGGGCTGTCACAGGGGAAGAGGGACTGTCACAGGAGAAGAGGTGCTGTCTTAGGGGAAGAGGGGCTGTCACAGGGGAAGAGGGACTGTCACAGGGGAAGAGGGACTGTCCTAGGGAAAGATGGGGTGTCACGGGGAAGAGGGGCTGTCACAGGGGAAGAGGGGATGTCACAGGAAGAGGGGGTGTCCTAGGGGAAGAGGGGTGTGGGTAACCCCCCCATGTAGGCACTGAGGAATGAGAGCTAAGCAGAACCCTGGCACAGTTAGTGAGGAATATCTCACTTTATAGTGTTACTACTCAGCTATTTCCTTTTATATAATCCTTTGTATAATCATATATTAGTTTATAGAATTAGGGCTTGAAGAATCCCTTTATATAATCCTGTAAATATAATCATATAATAGTTGACAGTATGAGTTCCTAAAGAATATTTCTCTACATATATACCTATATCTTAGTTCATAATCGGAAGAATGCCTAGAGTGGACACAGTACAGAGTATGAATTAAGGAATAAGCAGCTTATAATCGGAGGAATGCCTAGAGCAGACACAGTGCAGAGCATGATTTATACCAGGACAAGAATCCATGGCCCAGGCGGCAGCGTTCAGTATCGTAAAGATACCCGCTGCGTGGCAGGCTTGGGGCGAGAGCCACTCCTCCTGATAAAGGAGCTGTAGGACCGTGCTCCAGTTCTTGTGGAGGGCTGCCCTCAGACCGGCAATCCACCTTGCTGACTGTGACCTTTATCAGCTCTTGCTACTGTGCTGCTCGAAAAGCATCTTCCCACAGAACCCACTGGAAGCTGCCAGCAGGTGGCGGTAACCTTGACAGCTCTGTCACTACTGTGTGACTTAAAGCATCCCCCCATAAATCTTCTTAGAAGTAGTTTCCCATAGATAGAGGTATTGCACACTGCACCCTCTTCACTGCACACGGCCCACCTTCAAGCCTC
>CAUYLG010015690.1:0-115457 GCA_963573385.1 Cacajao melanocephalus | reverse complement strand
TTTACCATTATGTAATGCCCTTCTTTGTCTCTTTTGATCTTTGTTGGTTTAGTCTATTTTACCAGAGACTAGGATTGCAAATCCTGCTTTTTTTTTGCTCTCCATTTGCTTGGTAAATCTTCCTCCATCCCTTTATTTTGAGCCTATATACATCCTTGCATGTGAGGTGGGTTTCCTGGATACAGCACACCGATGGGTTTTGACTTTTTATCCAATTTACCAGTCTGTGTCTTCTGATTGGGGCATTTAGCCCATTTACATTTAAAGTTAATATTGTTAAGTGTGAATTTGATCCTGCCATTTTGTTGCTAGCTGGTTGTTTTGCCCATTAGTTGATGCAGTTTCTTCATTGTGTTGATGCTCTTTACCATTTGGTATGTTTTTGGAGTGGCTGGTACTGGTCGTTCTTTTCCATGTTTAGCACTTCTTTCAGGAGCTCTTGTAAGGCAGGCCTAGTGTTAACAAAATCTCTGAGCAATTGCTTGTTCATAAAGGATTTTGTTTCTCCTTCCCTTACGAAGCTTAGTTTGGCTGGATATGAAATTCTAGGTTGAAAGTTCTTTCTTTAAGGATGTTGAATATTGGCCGCCACTCTCTTCTTGCTGGTTTCTGCTGAGAGATCTACTGTGAGTCTGATGGGCTTCCCTTTGTGGGTAACCCAACCCTTCTCTCTGGCTGCCCTTAGCATTTTTTCCTTCATTTCAACTGTGATAAATCTGATGATTGTGTGCCTTGGGGTTGCTTTTCTTGAGGGATATCTTTGTGGTGTTCTCTGTGTTTCCTGGACTTGCATATTGGCCTGCCTTGCTAGGTTGGGGAAGTTCTCCTGGATAATATCCTGAAGAGTGTTTTCCAGCCTGGATTAATTCTCTCCGTCACATTCAGGTACACCTATCAAACGTAGATTAGGTCTTTTCACATAATCCCATATTTCTTGGAGGCTTTGTTCATTACTTTTCTCTAATCTTGCCTCCTCATTTTATTTCATTGAGTTGATCTTCGACCTCTGCTATCCCTTCTTCTGCTTGTTTGATTAGGCTATTGAAACTTGTGTATGCTTCACAAAGTTCTTGTGTTGTGTTTTTCAGCTCCATCAATTCATTTATATTCTTCTCTAAGCTGTTTATTCTCGTTAGCATTTTGTCAAACCTTTTTTCAAGGTTCTTAGTTTCTTTGCATTGGGTTAGAACAAGTTGTTTTAGCTCAGAGAAGTTTGTTATTACCTACCTTCTAAAGCCTGTTTCTGCCAATTCATCAGGCTCATTCTCCATCCAGCTTTGTTCCCTTGCTGATGAGGAGTTGTGATCCCTTGAAGGAGGAGAGGCGTTCTGGTTTTGGGTGTTTTCATCCTTTTTGTGCTGGTTTCTTCCCATCTTTGTGGATTTGTCCACCCATGATCTTTGTAGTTGGTGACTTTTGGATGGGTTCTCTGAGTGGACATCCTTTTTGTTGATGATGAAGTTATTTCTTCCTATTTTTTGATTTTCCTTCTAACAGTCAGGCCCCTCTGCTGTAGGACTGCTGGATGTCCTCTCCAGACCCTGCTTGCCTGGGGATCACCTGGGGTGGCTGCAGAACAGTAACGGTTGCTGCCAGTTTCTTCTTCTGTTATCTTCATCAGAGAAGGATACCCACCAGATGTCAGCCTGAGCTGTCCTTTATGAGGTGTCTTTTTGGATATATGGGAGCCGGAGAGCTGCTTGAGGAGACAGTCTGTCCCTTATAGGAGCTCAAGGGCTGAGCTGTGAGCTCCATTGTTCTGTTCAGAGCCACTAGGCAGGTACACTTAAGTCTGCTGCAGTGGAACTCATAACCACCTTTTTTCCTAGGTCCTCTGTCCTCGGAAGGTGGGGCTTTATTTATAAGTTCCTGACGTGCTGCTGCCTTTTTTCAGAGATGCCCTACACTGCAAGGAGGTTGCCTAGTCACAGTCTGCCAGAAGAGGCATCGCTGAGCTGCTGTGGGCTCTGCCCAGCTGCTGTGTGAACTTCTGTGCAGTTTTGTTTATAGAGGTTTAGTTAGAACTGCCTCAGTAATGGTGGACTGCCTTGGTAATGGTGGACTGCCTTGGTAATGGCGGACACCCTTCCCCCCACAGAGCTAGACTGTCCCAGGTTCAACTGTGCTTGCTGCAAAACTCTCAATCCAGAGCGTTTCAGATTGCTGGTCTCTGTGGGGTGGGACCCACTGAGCCAGATCACCTGGCTCCCTGTTTCAGCCCCCTTTATTTCAGTTGAATGAGCAGCTCTGTCTCCCAGGTGTTCCAGTCGCCACTTGAAACAGCCACCCAGGTTTGTGTGAGTTTTTGTGTGGTGACCCACTGTGCCAGCTGAAAGAGCCATGCTGGAAACTCATGGCGCTTTTCAGCCCAGGAATTTCCTGGTCTGTGGGCAGTAAAAACTCCTTTGGAAATGTGATGATCACTCACTCTCTGTGTTGTTCTCACTAGGAACTGCACTCCGGAGCTGTTCCTATTTGGTCATCTTGGATCCCTCCACATTTCCCTAATGATTAATGATGTTGAGTATTTTTTTCATATGCTTGTATGTTGACTGTTTATGTGTCTTTTTTTGAAAAGTGTTCATGACCTTTGCCTACTTTTTAATGGGGTTGTTTTTTGCTTATTATTTTGTTTAAGTTCCATATAGATTCTTCATAGTAGATCTTTTCCAGATGCATAGTTTCCAAATATTTTCCCCCATATGTAGGTTGTCTGTTTACTCTGTTGATAGTTTCTTTTGCTGTACAGAAGCTCTTTAGCTTAATGAGGTCCCATTTGTAAACTTCTATTTTTGTTGCAATTGTCATCATGAAATCTTTGCCCAGGAACTATGTCCAGAATGATATTTCCTAGGTTATCTTCCAGTGTTTTTAGTTTTAGATTTTACATTTAAGTCTTAAGTTAATTTTTGTATATGGGGTAAGGAAGGGGACTAGTGTAAATCTTCTGAATATAGCTAGCCAGTTATCCCAGCACCATTTATGGAATAGGGAGTCCTTTCCCTATTGCTTGCTTTTGTCAAGGAACAGATAATTGCAAGTGTGTGGCTTTATTTCTTGGCTCTCTATTTTGTTCCAATGGTCTATGTGTCTGTTTTTGTACCAGTATCATGCTGTTTTCATTACTGTAGCATTGTAGTATAGTTTGAAGTTGGGTAATTTGATGCCTTCAGCTTTGTTCCTTTTGGTTAGGATTGCCTTGGCTATCAGCCTCTTTATTGGCGTCACATGAAATTTAAAATCGTTTTATCTAGTTATGTGAAGAATTTCAATGGTAGTTTAATAGATAAACAGCATTGAATTTATAAATCGCTTTGGGCAGTATGGCCATTTTAATGATACTGATTCTTCCTATTCATGCATGGAATGTTTTTCCATTTGTTTGTGTCATCTCTGATTTCTTTGAGTGTTATTTTGTAGTTCTCATTGCAGGATCTTTCATCTCCATTGTTGGCTGTATTCCTGGGTATTGCATTCTTTTTGTACCTATTGTGAATGGGATTGTGTACTTGATTGGCACTCAGCTTGGATGTTGTTGGTGTATAGAAATGCTACTGTTTTTTTTGTACATTGATTTTGTATCCTGAAACTTTGCTGAAGCTGTTTATCAGGTCTAGATGCTTTTGAACAGAGACTATGGGGTTTTCTAGGTATAGAGTAATATCATCTAAAGAGATATTTGACTTTCTCTCTTCTTAGTTGGATGCATTTTTATTTCTTTCTCTTGCCTGATTGATCTAGCAAAGACTTTCAGTACCATGTTGAAAAGGAGTGGTGAGAGTGAGCACCTTTTTTTTCTAGTTTTTAAGGGGAATGCTTCCAGATACTGCCCATTCAGCATAATGTTGGCTGTAAGTTTGTCATAGATGGCTCTTATTATTTGGAAATGTTTGTTGCCTAGTTTGTTGAGGGTTTTAACATATAAATGTTGAATTTTATTGAAAGCCTTTTCTGCATCTATTGTGATGATCATGTGGTTTTGTTTTTAGTTATGTTTGTGTGATGAATCACACTTACCGAATTGTGTATGTTGAACCAACCTTGCTTCCCAGGGATAAAGCCTGCTTGTTCATGGTAGGTTTGCTTTTTGACATGCTGCTGAACTTGGTTTACTAGTATTTTGTTGATGATTTTTTCATCATCTATGTTCTTCAGGGATATTGGCCTGAGATTTTCATTTTGTCTCTGCCAGTTTTTAGTAACAGGATGATGCTGGCCCCTTTGAATGAGCTAAGGAGGAATCTCTCCTCCTTAACTTTTTGGAATAATTTCTGTAGGAATGGTACCAGTTCTTCTTTATATATCTGATAGAATTAGGCTGTGAATCCATCTGGTCCTGGGCTTTATTCAGGTTGGTAGGCTTTTTATTACTAATTTAGTTATGGGTCTCATTATTGGTCTGTTCAAGGATTCAATTTCTTTTTTGTTCAATCTTGGGAGGTTGTATGTGTCTAAGAATTTCTTCATTTCTTGTACGTTTTCTAGTTTGTGTGTATAGAGGTGTTTATCGTAGTTACTGAGGATTACCTATATTTCTATGGGGTCAGTGGGAATGTCCCCTTTGTCATTCATCATTGTGTTTATTTGGATATTTTATATTTTTGCTATTCTAGCTAGCAGCCCATTAATCTAATATTGTCTTTTAAAAAATCAACTCCTGGATTCAATGATCTTTTCTATGGGTTTTTGAGTCTCAATTTATTTTTGTTCTTTTCTGAATTTGGTTATTCCTTGTCTTCTGCTAGCCTTGGGGTTGGTTTGCTCTTGTTTCTCTAGTTCCTCTAGGTGTGATGTTAGATTGTTACTCTGTGATCTTTCTAACTTTCTGATACAGGCATTTAGTGCTATAATCTTCCCTATGGACACTGCTTTAGTTGCTTCCTAGAGATTCTGGTACATGATCTTTGTTCTCAGTTTCTTGATTTCTGTCTTAATTTCATTCTTTACCAAAAATCATTCAGGTTCAGGTTGTTTAATTTCCATGCAATTATATGGTTTTGAGTGATTTTCTTAATATTGATTTCTCTTTTATTACACTATGGTCTGTGAGTGTGTTTGGTATGATTTTGGCATTTTTTGAATTTGCAGAGGATTGTTTTATGGCCAATTGTATGATTGATTTTAAAGTTTGTTCCATGTGCAGATGAGAAGTATATATATTCTGTTGTATTCAGGTGGAGAATTCTGCAGATATCAGTTAGGACCACTTGATCAAGTGTCAAGTTCAGGTCCCAGATATCTAAGTTAGTTTTCTGCCTTGATGATGTATCTAATACTAGCAGTGGGGTGTTGAAGTCTCCCACTATGATTGCATGAAAATCTAAGTCTCTTTGCAGGTCTCTGAGAACTTGTTTTATGAATCTGGGTGCTCCTGTGTTGGGTACATATATATTTAGGATAGTTAGGTCTTCTCATTGAATTGAACCCTTTTCCATTATGTATACCTTTCTTTGTCATTTTTGATCATTATCGGTTTATAGTCTCTTTTGTCTGAAATTAGAGTAGCAACCTCTGCTGTATTTTCTGTTTTCCATTTGCTTGGTAGATTTTTCTACCTCTCTTTATTTTGAGACTATAAGTGTCATTGCTTGTGAGATGCGTCTCTTGAAGATGGCATTCACTTGGGTCTTGATGCTTTATTCAACTTGCTACTCTGTGCCTTTTAATTGGGACATTTAGTTCATTTACATTAAAGGGTAGTATTGATATGTGTAGATTTGCTCCTGTCAATATAATGTTAGCTGGTTATTACACAGACTTGTTTGCATGGTTGCTTTATAGTGTCACTGGCCCATGTACTTAAATGTGTTTTTGTGGTGGCTGGTAATAGAATTTCCTTTCCATATTTCATGCTTCTTTTAGGATCCTTTGTAAAGCAAGTTTGGTGGTAATGAATTCTCTCAGCATTTGCTTGCCTGAAAAGGATCTTATTTCTCCTTGGCTTATGAGGTTTAGTTTGGTTGGATATGTAATTCTTGTTTGAAATCTTTTTCTTTAAGAATTTTGAATAAGCATGCACAGTATTCTCTGACTTGTAGAGTTTCTGGTGAAAGGTCTGCTATTAGCTTGTTGGGGTTCCCTTTGTTCGTGACTTGCTCTGTCTCTCTAGCTGCCTTTAACATTTTTTCTTTCACTTCGACTTTGGAGAATCTGATGACTATATGTCTAGGGGATGGTAACCTTGTGTAGTATCTCACAGGGGTTCTCTGTATTTCTTGAATTTATGTTGGCTTCTGTACCCAAATTGGGAAAGTTTTTTTTATCACAATATCCGCAAATATGTTTTCTAAGTTGATTGCTTTATCTCCCTCTTTTTCAGGGCTGCCAATGAGTTGTAAATTTGGTCTGTTTACATAATCTTATATTTCTCATGTATTTTGTTGATTCTTTCTTATTGTTTTTTAAAATTTTTTGTCTGACTAATTTTGAAATACTGGTCTTTAGGCTCTGAGTTTCTTTCCTCGGCTTCATCCATTCTGCTGTGAATATTTATGATTGTATCATGAAACTCTTGAATTGAGTTTTTCAGCTCTATTAGAAGTTTGGTTGTTTCTCAAAATGGCAATTTTGTCTTTTACATCTTGCATTATTTTAATGTATTCCTTAGATTCCTTAGATAGGGTTTTGACTTTCTACTGAATGTTGATAATCTTGATTCCTATACATACTCTCAATTCTATTTCTGTCATCTCAGCTATTTCAGTCTGATTAAGAACTGTTGCTGGGGAATTAGTGTGACTGTTTTGAGGTAAGAGGACATTCTGGCTTTTTGAGTTGCCAGTTATTGCACTTTTTCCCCCCATCTGTGTGGATTGATGTCTCTTCACTCTTTGAGTTGCTGTCTTTTGCATTTTTTTTTTTTTTGGCCTCTGTCTCCTTTGATGCTCCTGGGGGTTCAATTGTGATATAAGTTAGGATCAGTTAGGTGGGTTTGTTTCTAGAGGATTATACAGGGCCAAGCCTCAGCTCAGCAATCCTAGTCTGCATGATCTAGCTCTGGGGGCCAGTACCAGCTTCCCACCTTTGTTCTGTTGCACCTTAAGGTTAGGTATCTATTGCACTGGAAGGGTCAAGATGTTCCCAGTCTGCTGGCCACAACACTATGATGGGTGGTGCCAGCCAGAGTACTTAATTGGGTTGATGACAGAGGGATCCATGCTTACTTGCATGTGCCAGCAGCTGTGGCAGTGTGGTGGGATGCCAAACAAAGCCTTTGAGATGTTTGGGACTATGTAATGTGAACAAACTTATAAATTATTGGTATTCCTAACAGGGAAGAAAAATTAAAAAGTTTAGAAAACCTATTTAACAAATAATTGATAAGAAATTCCCAATTCTAGGGAGATATTTGGACATCCAGATACAGGAAGCCCAATGATCCCTAGACAGATGAATTGCAAAAAGGTCTTTACCACGGCATATTATAATCAGACTATTTAAAGTCAAAGTGAAGGAAAGAATTACAAAATTAGCAAGATAAAAGCAGCTAGTCACCTATAAAGGAAACCCCATCAGACTAACCGTGGACTTCTTGGCAGAATCTTTACAGGACAGAAGAGAAGGGGATGGCATATTTAAAGTGCTAAAAACCAAAAACAAAACCAACCTTGTCTGTCAAGAATTCTGTATCCAGCAAGACTAAGCTTCCTTAATAGAGAAAAAAAAATCCCACACAAAGAAATACTATAGGAATTTGTTACCATTTGGCCAGCCTTACAAGAAACGCTGGAAGGAACCCTAAACTCAGAAAGAAAAAGATAACTGGGCTCACGCCTGTAATACCAGCACTTTGGGAGACCAAAGCAGGCAGATCACCTGAAGTCAGGGTTTCAAGACCAGCCTGGCTAACATGGCAAAACCCCATCTCTCCCCAAAATATAAAAATTGGCAGGGCATGGTGGCATGCACATGTAATCCCAGCTACTCAGAAGGCTAAGGCATGAGAATTGCTTGAACCTGGGAGGCAGAGGTCGTAGTGAGCCAAGATCATGCCATTGCATTCTAGCCTGGATGATAGAGTAAGACTCTGTCTCAAAAAGAAAAAAAACAAAACAACAACAACAACAAAAAAAAAAGGAAAATGAGAAAAAGAAAAGGAAAAAAAGAGAAAAGGACAATATTTACCATAATAAAGACACAAGAAAGTATAGAACTTGCAGGTAAAGCAATCCTGTGATAATACTTTTTTTAGCATTGTCCTGAGTATTCAATGAGATATTGTCAATTGAGTATCTGGTACTACATGGTATGTAATTGATGTGTACCACTAAGTACCTCCCCTCTTCACCTGCTATTTCCAAATGAATGCTGCATCTTATACATTGCTATAACCAACTGATCATGACTATTTAGTTTTATTTTTAATTGACACATAATAATTGTATGAAATTTATTTTTATTTTTAATTAACACATAATTGTATGAAATTACAGTATAAGATGTGATATTTCAATACATGTATACTTTATGTAATAATCAAATCAGGGTATTTAGCAAATCTATTACCTCAAACATCTATTCTTTCTTTGTGGTAAGAACATTCAGAACCCTCTCTTCTAGCTGTTTGAAACATATATACATTATTTCTAATTATAGTCATACTACTATGCAATAAAATACCAAAATTTATTTCATCTATCAAATTGCAGCTTTATGCCCATTGGCTAACCTCTCTCTATCTTTCCACCCAACCTGTGCTACCCACTACCCTTCCAAGCCTGTGATAACCACTACTCTCTATTCTATGAATTTAGTTTTTTTTTAAGATTCCACATATGAATGAGATCATTTGGTATTTATCTTTCTGTGTCTGACTTACTCCACTTAAATGAATGTCCTCCAGCATTGTCCATGTTGTAACAAGTGACAAGACTTCATTTTTTTATTGCTGAATAGTATTCCATTTTTTATATATACCACCCTTTCTTCATTCATTAATTCATTCATCCATTGATGGACACGTAGCTTGATTCAATATCTTGGCTATTGTGAATAGTGCTGTAGTAAACATGGGAGTGCAGATATCTCTTTGACATATTGACTTCTTTTCCTTTGGCTATATATACCCAGCAGTGGGATAGTATTTGAGGAACCTCCATACTATTTTCTACAGTGACTGTACTAATTTGCATTCCCACCAATAAGGTGTAAATGTTCCTTTTACTCCGCATCTTAGCCAAGGTTTGCTGTCTTCTGTATTAATACCTATTAGAGGTATAGCTGGCAAATATTTTCTCCCAGTTTGTAGTTTGTCTCTTCATTCTCTTGATTATTTCCTTTGCTGTACTTTAGTTTCTTTGATGCAATCACATTTGTCTGTTTTTGCTTTTGTTGCCTATGCTTTTGCAGTCTTATGGAAAAGAAATTTGCCCAGATCAATGCCATGAAGCATTTTCCCTATGTTTTCTCATAGTAGTTTCATAGTTTCAAGTCTTCCATTTGTGTTTGTATTGCATGTAAGGTTATCCAGAAGGATCCTCTCATCTTTAAGCTAACTCTGTCATTGCTATTTATAACTGAGTCAGGCTTTATCTTGTACTATGTACAGTTATCTTGACTAGTTATTTCTAAGATTTCCTCTGATTTTCAACTGGATAGGTTGAAGTAGCAATTTGAACTTGCTAGCACCTTAAGAAATTAATTTCCTATGACAGTGCATGAGGCAGATGGCATCCTGTAATCCCTCTACTATTCTTTGAAGGGTGAAGGTTGTTTGCATATTTTTCTTTCCTGATGATGCTATTTCTTGTGAATGAAGAACATGAAAATAGAACTCACTGCCCACTTCACTTCTGCTTAGAAAACTGTCCTTCAGCTTTGCTCATCTGTATCCATCCTTAAAATCTTTACACAGCCCACTTGTCTTCCTCCATAAAGCAGCCACACTCCCTCCTTCCATCTGACAACACATCTCCCACATACCTTACATAATACTGGAAAAGAAGGCATCTCACACATTACCAAGTCTAATTTTTAAAATTATGAATCTACCCATTAAATTGTCTCCTTTTCTTTCTTAGTCATGAGGAAAAAGGAGATTATAGGTTCATAGGACAGCAATAAAGAATGCATATACTTTTATATATTAACTGTTTAAATTTAAAAAATAATTCATGCCTGTTCTAATAATTTGAACATTATAGGACTATTTATATTAATATTGTTTTCTTTAAAGCTTCCCTTCTGCACACTAATGTAACCACTGTTTAAAATGCAATGTTCATCATTCTACAGTATACATTTTTATCTGCTTATACAAGATTATACCAACTATATCCATATGTAATTGCATTATAAAACAGGATCAAAATATGTGTTATTTGGAAACATTTTTCACTTCACCTTATTTTATGAATATACTTTCAAATCAACATTCAAAAATAAAACTTTAAAAATTACTGTATTTTGTTTCATATTAAGAATCACCATAATTTAATCATCCCTTCTCATACTAATAGACATTCAGATTATTCCAGTTATTTTTTGCTAATATATATTGCTTTCTGAATTATTCTCATATATATCCACATATATATCCATATATAATAATATATCCATATTTATAATCCATATATCCATATATATAAAACTTCCTTTTGGAAGTTTTCTTTAAAAAAATGTGTATGACTATCTATCATCTATCTATATATATATATATATATAACATATATGTATGTCATAAAAAATATATGTATGTTCTTCTTCATCCC
This sequence comes from Cacajao melanocephalus, assembly GCA_963573385.1. Classification (NCBI taxonomy): domain Eukaryota; kingdom Metazoa; phylum Chordata; class Mammalia; order Primates; family Pitheciidae; genus Cacajao; species Cacajao melanocephalus. The sequence continues at coordinate 104,748 of CAUYLG010015690.1, read as the reverse complement.
TAGGAAGAGTAGCTGTTTTCTACAATTGCTATTTCAGGGGCTACTATGCCTTAGTATACTCTTTACTCCTTTTAGTAGTTAAAAGTATCCTTATGCCTTATTTAATTTTTAAATTAAATTTTCCCTGATCCAATTACTGGTGTAGTTTCTGTCTCTGGATTTGACCCCTCCAATATATTAGCATAGCTGTGAGGTTTCTGGGAGAAGTAAAGCAGCTAACCCTGTATGCTGTGCAACAATAAGGAACAGAATACAGATTCACCCTAAAAGATGAAGTTGCAAAGAACTGACTCAGTGACAAAGGAGGGCAACATGACAGGTTGAGAAAGCTCTATAGCAGAAACAGCAGGTCTGGAGGCTGAACATGAATCTAGAACAGTGTGACTATGTTTTGTTTTGTTTTGTTTTGTTTTGTTTCTTTTGAGACAGAGTCTCACTCTGTGGCCCAGGCTAGAATGCAGTGGCATGATCTCTGCTCACTGCAACCTCAGCCTCCTGGGTTCAAGTGATTCTTGTGCCTCAGCCCCTCAAGTAGCTGGGACTACAGACATGCACCACCACATCTGGAAAAGTTTTATATGTTTAGTAGAGGGTTTTGCCGTGTTGGCCAGGCTGGTCCTGAACTCCTGGCCTCACGTGATCTGCCTGCCTCAGCCTCCCGAATTGCTGGGATTACAGGCATGAGCCACTGCGCCCAGCCTTAGAACTGTGGGACTCTCTCTGACATGGTCTACTTGTCTGCAAAACCGACCAACTTGGATAAGATCAGCGTTTTCCAACCTGTAGTAATTTGTGTTTTGTCTTATGATGTTTGTCATAACTGTGGACAATCTATACTTTTATCTAATTAATGTTTTCCTTTCAACCAAACCATTTAAAATTAATTGTCTTTATTTTTGGTACAGTGTTAGACTTATACAAAATTTGCACAGATAGTACAGATCAACCCATTTTAAACTTACATAGACTTGTTTTAAAAACTTTATAAATAGGTAGCACTGATATAAATTTTTCATAAATATATTGATAAAAGCAAACATTTACTCATTAAAATAAAGGGCACATATATAATCTAAAATAATATAATATTATACATATTACTTTGGGAAAGATCAGGCTAGAATATCTTTGAAGTGTCTCTACTATCTCTAAAATTCTGGACTATTGACAAACTACATTCATGTATTGTTTGTTTGAGGGATGTGTGAAGATCAATTGTTTCAAATGTTGTCTTCTGAAAATCAACAGAAATCTCTATATCCATATAGATATATGTCTCCATATATGTATGTTTGTATATATATACACAAACACACACTTTATTTGCATTTGTGTGCATATCTATAAATCTGTCTAAATCTGTAGCCAACACCTATGTCTGCAATATTTTAAGCTATGTACCATCATTTTCTTCTTCTTGGGAGTTTGTAATTGACGTATCGGCATAAATCAGCCCCTTCATTATTCTTCAGCTGGTCTTGACATTCCTATTTAAATCCTAACCTTGAAAGAACAAAAACAAATTGGTTTCTCCATACTCTGTAACGCAATAGCAATCAAATGGTGCTTTTCATGATTCATCAAAGCTCAGAAAACGTTTTCAATGAAGATGATGAAGATGAAATTTCAAGGATTTTCTATTGCTTGTTGAGTTCAAACAAAGCACATGGGGTTGCTGTTGCCACATTAACAGATCCTCCATGTGCATTAGTTTATACCTTTGTCTTTAGTAATAGGAACGTGGGTTATTATTTTTTGTGTGTGAATGTGTGTGTATGTGTGTGTTTGTGTGTGTGTGTGCGTGTGCGTGTGCATGCACATGTGCATGTGGGAAAGAGTAAATGAGAGAAAGACAGATAGGTGCAAGGGGGAGAGAGAGAGAGACATTTATTCTGTAAGAGTAGTTTACTCTTTACTCTGTAGTTTTAGACATTTCTTAGTATGGCCCTCTCATATTTCCTAGAATCTCAGTGGCTCTTGTTTTACATTCAGACCTGTTCTAACAGAGACCTTACCTCTCTCCAAAGAGATGACAGCAGCTTTACTCAAAGAATAACATTTTATTTAATTATTTTTATTTGGATATGGCTTTTTATGGAGTCCTTGTATTAGAACAAAAAGTTCTAACTCTGTATTGTGAAGAAGAGAAGGTTAAAAAAAATGCACAAGATGGATTATTGACTATTTGCATGTGGACTACTTACCTCTGCTATTATCTAGGACCTATTTTAACTTTGGACTGTTCTAACACTTTTGGTGATCTCACTACCTTGTAAAATCAATTTGTTCTCATAAAATTAAATATATAAAATATAGGTACAAGTATAAATGTAATATAGAGGATTATAATATGGGATGTTTAAAAAAAATTTTAAGTTCTGAGATGCATGTGCAAGACGTGCAGGTTTGTTACATAGCTAAACATGTACCATGGTGGTTTGCTGCACCTATCAACCCATCACCCAGGTATTAAGCCTCACATGTGTTAGCTATTTATCCTCATGCTCTCCCTTCCCCTAGCCCGGATAGGCTCTGGTATGTGTTGTTCCCCTCCCTGGGTCCATGTGTTCTCATTGTTCAGCTCTCACTTATGAATGAGAACATGTAGTATTCGGTTTTCTGTTCCTGTGTTAGTTTGCTGAAGATGATGGCTTCCAGCTTCATTCATGTGCCTGCATCCATTGTGGCTGAATAGAATTCCATGGTGTATATGTACCACATTTTCTTTATCCAGTCTATGACTGATGGGCATTTGGGTTGATTTCATGTCTTTGTTATTGTGAATAGTGCCACAATAAACATACACATGCATGCATCTTTATAATAAAATGATTTATATTCCTTTGGGTATATACCCAGTAATACATATCTAGTAATGGAATTGCTGGGTGAAATAGCATCTCTGATTCCAGATCCTTGAGGAATTGCCACACTGTCTTCCCCACTGGTTGAATTAACCTACATTTCCACTAATAGTATATAAAAGCATTCCTATTTCTCCACAGGCTCACCAGCATCTGTTGTTTCTTGACTTTTTAATAATTGCCATTCTGACTGGCATGAGATGATATCTCATTGTGGTTTTGATTTGCATTTCTCTAATGATCAGTGATGTTCAGCTTTTTTTCATATGTTTGTTGGTCGTATAAAGTCTTCTTTTGAAAAGTGTCTGTTCATATCCTTTGCCCACTTTTTGTTGAGGTTGTTTATTTCTTGTAAATTTAAGTTCCTTGAAAAGTCTGGATATTAGACCTTTGTCAGATGGATAGGTTGCAAAATTTTTTTCCCATTCTGTAACTTCTTTGTTAATTCTGAAGATTCTTTTGCAGTGCAGAAGCTCTTTAGTTTAATTAGGTCCCATTTGTCAATTTTTACTTTTGTTGCAATTGCATTTGATGTTGCTGCCATGAAATCTTTTCCGGTGCCTTTGTCCTGAATGGTATTGGCTAGATTTTCTTGTAGGGTTTTGTAGTTTGGGGCTTTAAATTTAAGTCTTTAATCTATCTTGAGTTAATTTTTATATAAACTGTAAGAAAGGGGTCCAGTTTCAATTTTCTGTGTACGGCTGGCTAGTTTTCTCAGAACCATTTATTAAATAAGAAATCTTTTCCCCCACTGCTTGTTTTTGTCAGGTTTGTCAAAGATCAGATGGTTGTAGATGTATGATCTGATTTCTAAGATCTCTACTCTGTTCCATTGGTCTATGTGCCTGTTTTGGTACTACTACCATGCTGTTTTGGTTACTGTAGCCTATTAGTATAGTTTGAAGTCAGGTAGCTTGAGGCCTCCAGGTTTATTCTTTTTGTTTAGAATTGTCTTGGCTATGTGGGCTCTTTTTTTGGTTCCATATGAATTTTAAAGTAGTTTTTTCTAATTCTGTGAAAAATGTCAATGGCAGTGTGATGGGAATAATATTGAATCTATAAATTACTTTGGTCACCATGGCCATTTTCATGATATTGATTTTTTCTGTTCATGAGGATGGAATGTTTTTCCATTTGTTTGTTTCTTCTCTTATTTCCTTGAGTGGTGGTTTGTAGTTCTCCTTGAAGAGGTCCTTCACATCCCTTGTTAGCTGTATTCCTAGGTATTTTATTCTTTTTTGTAGCAATTGTGAATGGGAGTTCATTCATGTTCTAGTTCTCTGCTTTTCTATTGTTGGTGTAAAGGAATGCTTGTGATTTTTGCAAATTGATTTTGTATCCTGAGACATTGCTGAAGTTACTTATCAGATTAAGGAGCTTTTAGGCTGAGACGATGGGGTTTTCTAAATATAGAATCATGTTGTCTGCAAACAGAAACAATTTGACTTCCTCTCTTCCTAGCTGAATACCTTTATTTCCTTTTCCTGCCTGATTGCCCTGGACAGAACTTACAATTCTATGTTGAATAGGAATGGTGAGAGAGGACATCCTTGTCTTGTGCCGGTTTTCAAAGGGAATGCCTCCAGCTTTTGCCAATTCAGTATAATATTGGCTGTGGGTTTCTCATAAATAGCTCTTATTATTTTGACATATGTTGCATCAAAACCTAGATTATTGAGAGTTTTTAACATGAAGAAATATTGAATTCTATTGAAGGTTTTTTCTGCGTCTATTAAGAAAATCATATGCTTTTTGTCATTGGTCTGTTTATGTAATGGATTATATTTATTTATTTGCATGTTTTTTGAAAATGTTTTAATGTCTTTATTATGCATAATGGTTTATATTTAAAATGAGTTTAATGATACAATTTTTAACAATATGGTTTCTGTAATTTCTGAAATAACTCAAAAATAATAACATCCTTTTTTGAAAATCTTAGGGTTTACCTGCTAAGAAACATTGATAAACACTATACTAAAACATATAGTGTCTGTTCATATCCTTCACTTACTTTTTGATGGAGTTGTTTGTTTTTTTTCTTGTAAATTTGTTGAAGTTTCTTATAGTTTCTGGATATTAGCCCTTTGTCAGATGGATTGATTGAAATTTTTTTGTCTCATTCTGTAGGTTGCCTGTTCACTCTGATGATAGTTTCTGTTGCTGTGCAGAAGCTTTTTAGTTTAATTAGATCCCTTTTGTCAATTTTGCTGCCATTGCTCTTGTAGTTTAAGTCATTGTCCATGCATGTGTCCTGAATGGTATTGCCTAAGTTTTCTTCTAGGGTTTTTATGGTTTTAGGTCTTTTATGTTTAAGTCTTTAATCCATCTTGAGTTAATTTTTGTATAAGGTATAAGGAAGTGGTCCAGTTTCAGTTTTCTGCATATGGTAGCCAGTTTCTCCAACACCATTTATTAAATAGGGAATCCTTCCCCATTGCTTGTTTTTGTCAGGTTTGTCAAAAATCAGATGGTTGTAGATGTGTGGCATTATTTCTGAGGCCTCTGTTTCATTCTATTGGTCTATATATCTGTTTTGGTACCAGTACTATGCTGTTTTGGTTACTGTAGCATTGTAGCATAGTTTGAAGTTGGTAGTGTGATGCCTCCAACTTTGTTCTTTTTGCTTAGGATTGTCTTGGCTATACGAGCTCTTTTTTGGTGCTATACGAGCTCTTTTTTGGTTCCATATGAAATTTAAAGTAGTTTTTTTCTAATTCTGTGAAGAAAGTCAATGGCAGCTTCATGGGGATAGCATTGAATCTATAATTTACTTTGGGCAATATGGCCATTTTGATGATATTTATTCTTCCTATCCATGAGCATGGAATGTTTTACCATTTGTTTATGTCCTCTCTTATTTCTTTGAGCAGTGGTTTGTAGTTCTCCTTAAAGAGGTCCTTCATATCCCTTGTAAGTTTTATTCCTAGCTATTTTATTCTCTTTATAGCAATTCTGAATGGGAGTTCACTCATGATTTGGCTCTTTTTATGTCTATTATTAGTGTATAGCAATGCTTGTGATTTTTACCCATTGATTTTGTATCCTGAGACTTTGCTGAAGTTGCTTATCAGCTTAAGGAGATTTTTACACATTTATTTTGTATCCTGAGACTTTGCTGAAGTTGCTTGTCATCTTATGGGCTGAGATGGTGGGTTTTTCTAAATATACAATAATGTATTTTGTATATTTGCGTATGTTGAACCAGCCTTGCATTCCAGAGATGAAGCCAACTTAATCATGGTGGATAATACAGTATTCTCTGATAGTAGTTTGTATTTCTGTGGGGTCAGTGATGATATCCCCTTTACCATTTTTTATTGTATCTCTTTGATTTTCTCTCTTTTCCTCTTTAGTAGTCTAGCTAGCAGTCTATTTTATTAATTTTTTCAAAAAAATAGCTCCTGGATTCATTAATGTTTTGAAAGGTTTTTTTGTGTCTCTCTATCTCCTTCAGTTCTGCTCTGATCTTAGTTATTGTCTTCTGCTAGTTTTTGGATTTGTTTGCTCTTGCTTCTCTAGTTCTTTCCATTGTGATGTTAGGGTATCAATTTGAGCTCTTTCTAGTTTACTGAAGTGGATATTTAATGCTATAAATTTCTCTCTTAACACTGCTTTGGCAGTATCTCAGAGATTCTGATACACTGTCCCTTTTTTCTCACTGATTTCAAAGAACTTCTTGATTTCTAGCTTAATTTCTGTATTTACCCAGGAGTCATTCAGGAGCAGGTTGTTCAACTATCATGTATTTGTTTGGTTTTGAGTGAGTTTCTCAATCCTTTGTTTTAATTTGATTGCACTGTTGTCTGAGAGACTATTTGTTATGATTTCAGTTCTTTTGCATTTCCTGAGGAGGGTTTTACTTTCAATTATGTAATTGATTTTAGAGTAAGTGCCATGTGGCACTGAGAATAATATATATACTCTGTTGTTTGAGGGTGGAGAGTTCTGTAGGTATCTATTAGATCCACTTAAATCAGAGCTGAGTTCAAGTTCTAAATATCCTTGTTCAAGTCCTAAATATCCTGAGTTCAAGTCCTAAATATTCTGTCTTGATGATCTGTCTAATATTGACAGTGGAGTACTAAAGCCTCCCACTGTTATTGTGTGGGAGTCTAAGTCTCTTTAGAGGTCACTAAGAACTTGTTTTATGAATCTGGGTGCTCCTGTATTGGGTGCATATATATTTAAGATAGTTAGCTCTTCTTGTTGAATTGATCCCTTTACCATTATGTTATGCCCTTCTTTGTCTTATTGAATCTTTGCTGATTTAAAGTCTGTTTTGCTAGAGACTAGGATTGCAACCCCTGCCTTTCTCTGCTTTTCATTTGCTTGGTAAGTTTTCCTCCATCCCTTTATTTTGAGTCTATGTGTGTCTTTGCACATGAGATGGGTCTCTTGAATACAGCACACTGATGGGTCTTGATCCTTTATGAAATTTGTTAGTGTGTGTATTTTAATTTACACTTAAGGAAAATATTGTTATGTGTGAATTTGATCCTGTCATCATGATGCTGTGTGGTTATTTTGCACACTCATTGATACAGTTTCTTTACAGTGTCATTGAGCTTTATATTTTTGTATGTTTTGTGGTGACTGGTTCTGATTTTTCCTTTCCATATTTATTGCTTCCTTCAGGAGCTCTTGGAAGGCAGATTTGGCAGTGATGAAGTCCCTCATCATTTGCTTGTCTGAAAAGGATTTTATTTCTCCTTCACTTATGAAGCTTAATTGGGCTGAATGTTGAATTCTGGGTTGAAAATTCTTTTCTTTAAGAATGTTGAATATTGGCCCCCACTGTCTTCTGTCTTTTAGGATTTCTGCTGACAGATCAGCTATTAGTCTAATGGGATTCCCTTTGTAGGTAACCTGGTCTTTGTGTCTGGATGCCCTTAAAAATTTTCTTTCATTTAGATGTTGGAGAATCTGATGAGTATGTGTCTTGGGGTTGACCTTCTCATGGCATATCTTACTGGGGTTTTCTGGTTTGCTAAATTTTAATGTTGGCCTGTCTTGCTAGGTTGGGGAAGTTCTTCTGGATAAATATGCTGAAGTGTGTTTTCCAACTTGGTTCCATTCTCCCCATCTCTTTCAGGTACTCCAATCAGTCGTAGATTTGCCCTTCTTACATAGTCCTATAGTTCTTGGAGGCTTTGTTCATTCTTTTTATTATTCTTTCTTTATTCTTGTCTGCCTTCCTTATTTCAGCAAGATAGTCTTCCATCTCTGATATTATTTCTTCCACTTGGTCAATTCAGCAATTGAATCTTGTGTATGCTTCATGAAGTTCTCATGTTGCATTTTTCAGCTTCATCAGCTCATTTATGTTATTCTCAAAACTGGTTATTCTAGTTAACAGCTCCTCTGCCCATTCATAGGGCATATCTAAGAACCATATCAAGGTTTTTAGATTTTTTGCACTGGGTTAGAACATGCTCCTTTATCTCTGTGAAATTTGTTACTATCCACCTTCTGATTCTGACTTCTGTTAATTAGTCTGCCACATCATCTGTCCAGTTGTGCATACTTGTTGGAGAGGTGTTGTGATCATTTGGAGAAAAGGCACTCTGGCCTTTTGGATTTTCAGCATTTTTTTGTTTTTTCTCATCTTCATGAGTTTGTCTAGTTTTGATGTTTGAGGCTGGCGATATTTGGATGAGGTTTTTGTGTGGACTTTTTTGTTGTTGATGCTGTTGTTGTTCCTTTCTATTTGTTTGTTTTTCTTTCAGTAGTCAGGTCCCTCTTGTGTAGGGCTGCTGTGGTTTGCTGGGGGTTCACTTCAGGCCCTATTCATCTGGTTTATTCCCATGTTACTCAAGGAGGCTGGAAAACAGCAAAGATGGGTGCCTGCTCCTTCTCTGGGATCTCAGACCTCAAGAGGCACCAACCTGATGCCAGTAGGAATGCTCCAGTGTAGGATGTCTTACAGCCCCTGTTGGGGATCTCACCCAGTTGGGTGGCATGAGAAGGAGGACCTGTTTATCAAGGCACTTTGGCTGTCCTTTGGTGGAGGTGGTGTGCTGCTTTGGGCAAACCCACTCATCAGGGCTGCCCAGATTCCTCAGAGCTAGCAGGAGGAAAGAGTAAGCCTGCTGGTTCACAGAGACTACAGTCACCCCTCTCCTAAGGGCTCAGGCCCAGGGAGGTCAGACCTCTGTCCCTGAGGCCCTGGCTGGAGTTGGAGTTCCTGCAGGGAAGCCCTGCAGCTGTAGTGTTGGCTCTCACCTCTCCCCGAAGGATCTCAGATGGCTGAGACCACAGGCAGCCACAGCAGCAGTAGTGATGGCTGCCCCACCCTGTGGGAACTCAACAGGCTTAGGCTGATTCTAGCCAAGTGACTGTTGAAAATCCACATGGCTTTGTGGTTCAGATTCAAGGCCCCTGTCACATGGGCTCCTGAGCAAGATCTTCCAATCCTTGGGTTACACAGATCCAATGTAAAAGCACTGTTTCCCAGGCTGAGTAGCATGTTCACTCAGTGCCTCCCTTGGCTTTGGGTGGGGGCTGCCCTGGCCCATGTGGCTCTCAGGTGGGCCGCTGCACCACACTGCTCTGTCTTCTTCTCTGTGGGTCATGCTAGCCACCTAGTCAGTCCTAACGGAACCTGGATACCTTGGTTGTCAGTGCAGGATTCGCACGCTGAGTTTGATGTTTTTGATAGGAGCCTCCAATTGCTGCTGCTTGTAGTCCCCAGTAAAAGAGACAAAAATAAAATTAAAATGAGCACACTGAAGGCCATATAAATGACACTTTCATGGAACACTTGTTATTTCAAAAAATTTGGAACATGTTATATTTTCTTTTTCTACAAGAAAATGTAGTGGTTAGAGATCTCAAGTTATTTAGATTTCATCTCTACATTCATCTAGTTGCAACATTTTGAACAATTTTCTCTGGCTGTCTATCAACCTTCTTAATATAAAATGAAACAATGTCAACACAGAAACATAATACAATGGCATCACATAATGTTTTAGGAAATTTGCTAATCAGGGAAAACTGTGTACAAGGGCAGTCATACCAAGATTCGGAAGACTGAGGCTGACTTCAAGCAAACTTTGAAAAAATTACCTTTTGTATTTTCTTTACACAATAGCGTATTAAATAGTTATATGATATATCAGTTTCCAAGAGCTTTGCTGATACAGGTTTTCTTTATTTCAAAGATATCAAGCAGCTGAATCCATCTATCAAACATGTTCAACAACAACAAAAAAGATTTTCCCACCGTTAAGCTTCACAGATATGACCATAACTTTTTTTAAACTGATTGATAATGATAGCATAAAAATGTGTCTTTAGTTTTCTAATTCATACCACTGAGTGGTAGGATTTTCTAGTTTTTTAACAGAAATATTACAAAGTAGCAAGTAGGTATACTTCTGGACAGAGTAGAAATAAATAATTCTGTGGCCTAACTTACGCTCTTGTAATTTGTGCATATGCTCAAGATGGAGTAAAGTCTTAAATGTAAAAGCAAAAATCTTAAAAACTGTGGAAGACAACTTAGGCAATACCATTCAGGACATAGGCACAGGCAAAGATTTCATCATGAAGATGCTAAAAGCAATTACAACAAAAGCAAAAGATCCTGTATTTCTTACCTAGAAGTTCATTAGTTAGCATAGGCTAAATTATGCTGCATTAACATCCTCAATGGCTTAATGCCACAAAGTGTTTTTTTTTTTTTTTCCATTTAGAGTCTGTTGTAGATTCAAATGGCTCTTCAGGATACTTGTCCTCCATTCAATCACTCAGCAACCTAGGCTGCTTTGAATCTGCGGCTTTGCCATCGCATTACAAATCCTACACAACAATTCCTGTGGCAGGGAGAGAGCTGCAAGGTCTCATAATGGCAATTTCTTTCTTATGTCCAGAAGTGAGACAAGCTACCTACATTGACACTTCATTGGCCAGCACTAATCAGCTTAACTGCAAAGGATGGGGAAAGTATCATCTTCCCACATGTCAAAAAGGAGCAAGGAGCCACATGGGGATGGGTATTAGAAACTCTTATGATGTGAAGATTTGAATTTTAATGTGTATGTTTATTCTTCCTGACAAGCTTTAAAATTATTGTAAATTCTCTCTCCAAATATTTTTGGAATTTTGATTAATATTGCAATGCAATTTCAGAGTCATTGGTGATAAGGAAGGAGGAAAATTGACAATTTCCAATATTTAAAGCCTTCTTATTCACAAGCCTCATTTGTATTTGCACATATTTAAAACTTCATAGGTATCTCCCAGGAAAGATCAATAGGTTTAAACATATTCGATCTACATGACTCTAGTCTCTAGTTAATTCCTAGGCATGTTGTGGTGTTTTTGTTGCTATTGTAAACAAGATTTTTTCAATTGGTTATTTCTCACTTATAAAAAGATTATTAGATTGAGTGTCTTTATTTTGCACCTGACAACCTTAAGAACACCTTTAAAAATTTGAATGTTTTAATAAATTTCATAAATTTAAAATTTTCCACATAATAATAAAATAGTAATACTTTTCTTTAACCTAGTTCTTGCTCATTTTTATGTTTTATGTATTTATAGATACCATTTTTCTATTTTAATAACAATAAGTTTTAAATAATAGTAATAATCATATGTAGTAATATGTTGCTGCTATGAAGAGAAATACTTCAGAATCTTACAATTAAAAATGACATTATCAGTTTGAGGACTTCCTTTTTTTACATGATTAAGTTATAGGGATTATTAGTAAAGGATGTTAGATTTTATCAATTGTCTTTTTAGTATCAAGATAGTCATGATTTATCTATTTTGACCTATCGATTTAATGAATTACAATAGCAGGTTTTTCTACAAAGCTACTTTTGCATTATGTAATAAAGCCAATGTTGTCATATTATTTTACAGTTTTAACTATACTTATGAATTCAATTTGCTATTATTTAGAATTTTCCTATGTGTGTTTTTAGATATTGGTCTATATTTTAGTTCTCTTTGTGCTATCTTACATTTGCTATCAAGATTATGCTAGCTTTGTATAATAAAATGAAAAGTGTTACATCTTTTTTATTTGCACTGCAATAGTTTAAGTAACATTTGAATTTTCTGCTAAAGGTTTGCAAAGATTCAGTTATAACAATCTTAGACCCAAGAATTGATTTAAATATATTTCTCAATTCCTTCTACATTGACTAGTTTTTTTCATCTTTATTGATATAATGTTGATAGTCTTCATTTTTTAGAAAATGGCCCATTTATTGGCAATTTTAAGAATATATAAGCACAGAATTATAGACTGTATTCAACTATTTGAAATATAGCCCTGCATAATTGTATGTTCCTTTCTATATTCCCACATTTGGGTGTTTGCATTCTCTTTATTAGTTCTTTTTTCTTGTGTTTTTTTGGGTCTAATTTGATGTTAGTTTTTATAAATCACTGAGCTGAATGCTTAATTTATTTTTATTTCTTATTTAATAATAACATCAATTATAGTCCAAATCTTATGTTATTTGACATAAACTCTTCCCTTTGTTGTTGTTTTTGTATTCATTTTTCAAAATCAGCTTAAATATCTTTTCTTTCTTTCTTTTTTCTTTTCTTTCTTTCTTTTTTTTTTTTTTTTTACCAGTTATTACTTTAAAAATTCTTTTCTATTTTCACATAGTTCATTTTTTGGTTAATATTTTGTTTTTATTTCACATTTATTGCATTATGCATAATCATTTGTTCTTGTATGTGCTAATTTTAATAAATGTTCCAGGGACATTTGGAAGACTATGTTTTCCACATTCGTAGGGTACAGAGATTGCTATGTATCTATTAAATTAAACAATTATGTTAATGATGTAAGTCAGAATTTCTATGTCCTTCTTTATTTTTTGTCCATACTACAAGAGTATTAAAGGCTTCTATAATGACAATTGCTTTGTCAGGTTCTCTTTACATGTATTTTAACTGCTTTATTGAGATATAATTCACATATCATACAATTAACCTATTTAAAGTATTTAATTCAATGGTTTTAGTGTAGTCACAGAATTGTGACCATCACCACAATAATTAATAGAACATGTTCCTCATTCCAAGAAGAAAGCTCATATCCATTAGCAATCACTCCCCATTCACTTCCTTCTTGAAACCTAGGCAACCATAAGCATATTTTCTGTGTCTATAAATTATCCTTTTCTAGACATTTAATATACAAGAAAACATGCATTATGTGATCTTTTGTGACTGAGTTCTTTCACTTAGCATAATGTTTTCAAGGTTTAATCTATATGGAAAATGTATCAGTACATCACTACTTTTTATTGCCAAACAATATTCCATTGTATGACTATACTAATTTTTATATTTAATGTTTTACACATTTTTAAATTGCATTTTTATTACATAAAATGCAACAATCCAGTAAAATGAGAAATGTAGATATAGTCTCCTGAGCTTTAATATATGTTGATATTTATTAGTAATCTTTTTTTCAATATAATGTACAACTTCATTCCCATTTATAGCCTGATTATACAAGTGCTAAGTGGGGAAAAGATCTGGAATAAATATATTTTAAAAGGCAAAGTGATAAAACTAGGTACATGCAACAGGATCTATTACGATAGGGCAAAGTATCCAGGAAATAGCATAAGATACAATAATTTGGAGGTTTAAGCTGATGTTCTTTCAATCATCTTTGTCTTTTGTTCCATGTTTAAGGCTGCATGTGAACTCAATGTAATTAAAATGTCCTTTTTTGTTAATAGGGCCTTCTCTGTACAGCTCATTCACTTCCCATTGTTGTCAGCAGTTCTCTCAGGTAGTCTTCCTGAATGGTTCCTGTTGCTTCCTCGTAAAAGCAGCCTAAAGCATTGTTGATGACATCTTCAGGATCTGTGCCATTAACTTCTCACCAAACAGTAGGGCACTGGTGAAATTTATAAGCCCAGAACCCCGTTCATTACATCATCTTGGTATACATCACTTGGATTCTGATGAAGAGGGAAGCAAACATATCATGCTCATCTTTCTTGTTGAAAGAATCTCTATTCTGATCAATAATGTCAAAGGCCTCTTTGAACTCTTGAATCTGTGAATGGCCAAATGTGGCAAACACATTGAATATTATACTTGGAGAGTGCTTCTTGGTGGCCTTGGTCTTCGTCCTTTTGCTTAACATGGTGGCTGTTAAATTTTACTGCCAGACACTAGAACCGGAGCTGCCCTACAAGATGACTATTGTCTTGATGAGCGCTGGGCAGTGGCTCGACTGGTTGCACGCTGGCATTTCCTGCCTCCAGAGACAGACCAGAAGGCTTGGTAACACCAGTTTTTATTTGTTCACTTATCAGTTGATGAACATTTGAATGCTTTCTCTTTTTAGCTATTAAGAATAATGCTGTTAGGAACATTGGTATGCAAGTTCTTGTGTGAATATAAGTTTTCATTTATCTTGGCCATATACCTAGAAGTGGAATTGCCAAGTCATATGGTAACTATTTAATATTTTGAGGAACTGTCAAAACTGTATTCCAAAGTGGTTGCACCATTTTACATTACATCAGCATGAGTATAAGGGTTCCAACTTCTCCACATCCATGAAAATGCTTGTTACTATATTTTTTTATTATAGTCATCCTAATGGGTTTGAAGTAGATTCTCATTGTGGTTATGATTTGTATTTTACTAACTGCTAGTGATGGTGGGCATCTTCTCATGTGCTTATTGGCAATTTACATATCTTCTTTGACAAAATATTAATTCATATCTTTTGTCCAATTTTTGTTGAGGTTATTTGTCTTTTTATTGTTGAGTTGCAGGCATTCTGTATATATTCTTAATACAAATCCTTCATCAGGTATATTATTTACAAATACTCTCATTCTATGGTTTGGCTGTCCTTTCACTTTCTTGACGATATCCTTTAAAGCACAAGAGTTTTTAATTTTCATGAAGTCCAATTTATTTATTCTTTTTTTTTTTGTAATGATGCTTTTGGTATTGCATCTAAGAAGGCTAAGCATAACCCAAGGTCAAAGTCTGTTCCTATTTCCTTCAAAAAGTTTTATATTTTTAGCTCTTACATTTAGGTCTGTGATCCATTTGGAGTTAATTTTTATAGTGCAAGGAAGAAATTCAACTTAATTCTTGTGTGTGAGGACACCAGGTTGTTCTGGTACAATATGTTGAAAAGACTATTCTTTCTTCATTGAATTGTCTTGGCATTCTTGTCAAAAATCAATTGACCTCAAATGTATGGGAATTTCTTTTCTCAACTTTCAATTCTATTTTATTGATCTAGATGTCAATTTATGTATTAATACTACACTGCCTTAATTGTTGTATTTTGGTAGCAAGTTTTGAAACTGGGAAATGTGAATCTTCCTACTTTGTTCTTTTTTTTTTAAGGATGTTTTATGTAATTGGGGTCCCTCGCAATGTGCCTGGATTAGTACTGGCTTGTCCATTACTACAAAAAAGGCTGCTTGGATTTTGATAAGGATCACATTAAATCTGTAGATCTGTTCGAGGGTTACTGTCATCTCTACAATATTAATAATTCCATCCATAAACATGAAATACTTTTCCATGTTTTACTTCTTTTTTATATTCTTAAAACAATGTTTTTAGCTTTCAGAATATGTTTTGCACTTTTGTTAAATTTATTCCAAAGTATTTTATGCTTTTTGTTTCCTTAACAAAACAAAGGATGTATATGCGTTAACATCGAATTTTTTTTACATGCTATCCTTCATTCTCTTGATCTTAGGATGTTTTATCTATTAATAAATATTGAGCTTTAGTTAAATAGTTGAAGGCATATTCTTTACTCTTCTTGTATTTGCCAAGCTTTTCATATCTGTTGATATACATATTGGAATCCTTGTACTTCTGAAGTTTCCCTGATGCCAATGAAGTCACTGCATTTTCATCAAAATGAGGCTGTTCTTAGTTCCAAATGGCTGATTATATCAGGGTTCCATTAGATGTTAGTTTCTTGAAAGACAAACCCTTGAGTATTAGAAGCCTCGTATTTAATTAACCATCAACAATTTTGGAGGAATTGGTTAAATTAAAAGTAGAACACAGCAAAGGGTGACATTTCATTCTTGGTTCTATTAGGACATTCAGAAAATTATTATTTTTATTCTACATTTTCTATTGATTATTTCTGCATTATGTGCTATTTATATTCTATATAACCTTTTTTTACAGGTTATTTTTTCAGAATTATTATTAAAGCTAGAGAATTTCAGTGTCTATTCTGACTGCTATTGCTGCAAGTTCAGAGTTTAAAGTGCCATCACTGATTGTCTCCCTGGATCTGGTCACGCATATTTCTATCTCTATCTTTGTCAATTTTGTGCTGCTATAGCAAAAATACCTGAGACTGGATAACTTGTAAAGAACAGAAACTTATTTTCTCACAGTTCTGGAGGCTGGGAAATCTAAGATCCAGGCACTGGCAGGCTTAATTGTCTGGTGAATGCTCTTCACATGGCAGAAGGCAAAGGGCAAGCTACCTAATGCTGCATGAATCCCCTTATATAAGGACTTTAATCCCATTCATGAGAAAGGAGCTCTCAGGGACTGATCACCTCCTAAAGGCCCTACCTCTTATCACATTGGCAACACCAGAATGTTGAAGGGGATGCTCATTCAAACCTTAGCATATATATAGCACAAAAAGAAAATAAAAACTCTATAGAATCTCTGTGTGGGCAAGCAGCAAGTCTGCTTATTCACTGTTGTGTATATCTTTGTGTCTAAAGATAATGCCTGACAGGACTGGTGCTCAACATTGTCCAAGGTCTTTCTGTTTTGTGTTCTCTCAGACTTGAACTGAAATAATAGGTATGGATGAAAGTAAAGAGTTTCAGGTTGGGTCCATCTTGAAAACCCCTTCCTTCTGAAAATTATTGATTTTATTCTATCTTTCTGTTTTATACTATTAAAAATCTCACTTGTCCACAGCACCACAGGGGTTTTTCCATTTAATCACTTCTTCCTTTCTGTGTGAGGGCCAGTATTTCTATACACATTATTTTAGTCTAAGTTTTGGTATAACAATATAAAATGATATTGATTTCTTTTTAAAAAATAGAAAATGCATAAAATCCCATGACTCTATCATAACTTCCATTTTTGAGCATTTTCTTTCAGTTTTCCACGTTTCTGTATTTCCCAAGTGGCAATCTTTCTGAATATATTACTTTGTAGGCTCTTCCATTTAACATAATGTTGCAGCATTTATTCTTGCTTGTGCTTGGCATTTATAATTTTCTGTCTTAAGAATCTTCAGTATTTTGTCAAAATCAACATAGTTGTGAGCATAATAAGAAGTATAAATTATGTTTTCCTAATAAATAAAATGTTCAGAGTACATATTTGGAAAATATCACAAATCTGGTATGCAAGTTGACTATTTCTCCAACTCATGTTCCTGACATCAAGTCCTGAGCTTACTATGTTATTACTACATAGTGTCTTCTTTAAGGCTTTAGGACACCTGTCTGCCAAATGCCACTGTATTAGTTTAGCCCCTTTCATTTGTGACAGTTGTGCTACTTTATTTGCCCAAAGTAAGAATAGGGAAGCTTCTCTGTTGTAGTCATTCCAGTAATGCTCATGATATCCTTTCAGGTGTGTTTGTTTTGCTTTCTACTTATTTACCTTTAGTTTCAAGGCAAGCTGGGTTGATTAACCATCACTGATATGGACCACTTTTTCTTTGGTGGTCCCTAAATTGGGAAACTCTCCCTAATCCAACCAATTTTGAAAAAGGCATCAATACTGATTTAGCTTGAAACATGATTTGACCTTCCACAGAGTACTTTCTGAGTATTCATTTCTCAGCTAGATTTTTTAGAGGCTTCTTGTCCATCCATTTCACCCCCAGCTTCCAGGTCATACAGTTCCCTTCTTTGTAATTATAGAACTCCAATGATGCTCTTTTCTAGCACTACAACTTTCTTGTGCATAATGACAACATGCTCTTTCCTTCCTCGGTAGGATGGCAACTTAAAGTTACATCTAGTTACTGCAAGCAGAGGTAATTTTCTGATCCTCCTTAAAAAACTGTTGTCCAATCTCATGGTTTACAGTATCTCCTGACCCTGTCATAATTCCATCTTAACATTCCATCTTTTAGGATGAGATGGCAGACTGTCACTAGAGCAAAAATTAAGCTAAGCAAAACAATTGCAATTAAAATTACTTTATAGAAAAGGAGACTATTAAAAATAACACAAGGTCAGAATGTACATCAAATTTAGATGTTCTAATAGTGTGTGAGCAAAGGAAATTTAATATATAACCCTCATTTCTGTAAGGATAACCAGAATAGTTCCTGACACAACGTAGATATTCAATAAATATGCTGAACAAATTAATGAATGAACAGCTGGTATGTATGGCTTTCCTCCTTGTTCATTGATTCATTGATTTCCTTAGCCATCACTTCTAGTAGGTAGCAGTCTTTTCTTACTGGGTGATCCCAACCTTCTTTCCTGAGAGAGAAGAGCCCTAGATAGTCTTCTGTTTATTTTGCTATTGCTGTAGTTTTACATGGAGTCTCCTGGGTTCTAACAGCACTATTCCAGCTCCATGATACCTCAAAACTCTACTGTTCCTTAAGAATTAAAGCCAATTTCTGTTACAGTAAAACCATTATGCTGTCACAACCTGGATACCTTATTAGCATTCTTTCCCAGCACTAAAACTTCAAAAGAAACAAGGTATAGAGCAATGGGTTTGAGGGACAAAATATTTTAAGGTGAGTCATTAAATACACTTCTAATTAGCTATAACTGCCCATTCCCTAATAGCTGCTTGCCTGACCTATGCCTTTCATCCTACGTAGCTCCCATTTGGAGTTTCTACCATGATATTTCCTGTGGCTAGGAGACTTCATTCCTGCTCCTTGACATAAAACGCAATCAGGTATACAAATGAGCCAAGGCTATAAAATGACTTAATTAACAGCACTTGGATCCATCGTTATATCCCTACCCCTTGCTGTAAATTGCTAGGAAAGGAGTGGAGTGGGACAGCAAATCCTCTTCTTCAATAACAACTAATTGAAAATATATGTCCTGATCCTTCAGTGGCTCATTCATTCTTTCTATTTAAAGGGGAAATAGAAGATGATGGTGACTTGTTTTTATTGTTTATTATTATTATATGCTTACCTTTACATAAATTCTGTTGTCAACAGTTTTGATTTATTCATTTTTGTCTGATCACCATGGGTCCTAATTTCTTTTCTCAGGGATTGGAATCTCCATTCCTCCTCCTATTGCCCCTCTTTCCAGTCTATGGTAATTAATCAATAACTACAGGCTTCTGTCAAGGCTCTCGGGCTAATCATGTTCCAAGCAGGCAATATCATCTGCCAATAAGCAGATGGAATGAAGTAACTGAACTTCAGACTTAGGCCACTAGAAGACTGTGTGCGTGGACTGCTTTATTTTGGCTCCTTTTGTAACCATCTTAAATGAGCTGATCTGGGTTTTGAAATGGCATCAAAGTTAGAAATGAAGGATCTTATATAGAAAACAGCCATATGAACTTTGTATATGTACGTCTTGTAGACATTGTATTGAGGCCTCAGTTTGTTATATTACATAGTTTCTTCTATGTGAGGATTCAAAATAAATTTCCTTCATGTCTGAAGCCAGGAAAGACTGGACTTCCTCTCAGTAATATTGTGAATCTAGTAATTAATTATATTTTCATTTTTGCCCTGGGAAATGAGATGTAAGTATACCTCATTTCATGAAAGTGTACCAGATATTATAATTTTTTGCATAATCCTGTCTTTGCCTTATTTTTTTGCCTTTGTCTTTTCACACCAATTTTCTTGTTTATTTTAAAGTTTTATATTATTTAATTGCTTACTTTTCTGTAAGCTGCCTCAGATTCCTCTTCTTTCTTTGAATAAGGTAGATATGCATCTATAAATAAATGGTTATGTAATTAAACAAAAATTTTAATATTCAATATTTGGTTCAATTAGTTTAAAATACTTTTATTGAAATAATATTGAATTTAAAACAAATTATAATACACCTAATATTATCTGAGCTCTTATAAAACATTAAAACTATATAGTTTTAAAATGTATATCCTATTAATTCAAAACTTTTAAAATCATTTAATTTTTTCTGAATTGATTTTTTTAAGCCATGATATTTTGTAATTACTCTAACATTTTATCATTGAATTATCATTGAATATTCTAAGTATTTGGGGCAATCTGGAAGTACCCAGATGAGATTTTGTTTCCTGTTTATGTTTTTATTTTTATATTTTGGACTTTGTATATCTATATTTTCTGTGCCTTGAGATTGAAACCTCTTCAAGGTCAGGGTCTGTAATGACTCCATCCTTCACCATTCCTCAATAATAAAGTGCCTTCACTATTTACTAGTTCTGTGACCTTGAGCGAATAGAATTGCCTCTCTTGGGCCTTGGTTCCCTCATTGGTAAAACGTAGACAGTACGGTATCCTCTCCATAGGGTTGTTATGGTTGATTTAAAAGGTTAGTCACATCGAGCATTTATAACTGATGCTTTGGGTGTATTAGCAATGGTAACAGAAGCAACTTTAAGTAATAAGCCCCCAAATCTTGGTTGTTTTATGATACAGAAATTTATTTCTTACTCCATAATGTAATCAGTGATGATGAAGGGTAGGCTTTGCTTCATACAATAATTCAGGGACCAGAATTATGAAAGATTTGCCATTTTTAACATGTAACTTTGAAGTTTCCACTGGTTTGTGTGTGTATATTATATGCATACACACACACATTTATATAAGGCGATGGCAGTGGTGTATGTTTGTATGTGTAAGGGTTAATGGAGAATATAATGATAGATTTTAATGGTCCAGGCCTGGAAGTGACATACATGATTTCTGCCCATATTCTATTGGACAGGTCACATGGTCTTACTTATGTTTGAGTGTGACTGGGAAATGTAGCATCTATATGGGTAGCTTCTTCCCAACAATAACTCTTTCTTACAACAGCATAACATGATTCTACAGTGGACAACTTGATGTCAATGCCTCACAGATACATAAGAAATGAATAAATGTTGAGTGTTGTTTGTATATTTTTATATAGCACTTAATAAACCGTATCAAATTTACAGTTTACTTGGTTGGCTTTCCAACGAGGCTGGGAATTCTTTGAAGTCATGTAGAGCCTATTATTCACAGAGTCTTTGATGATTGGCAAAACTGCTAAACAATCTAAGTTCTTAAGAAATTCTTGGTGAATGGATGCCTATGGATGGCATACATTTAAAGAATAAGTGACTATCTGATCTGATGTGGGATATACTGTTATAATCACCATTAGTATTAACTGAAAATTGCAAATAGGTTTTTACAGTTGGAATTTTAAAGTTCCAAAAAAGTGAACCATTCTCCTTGCTTAGCCCCACGACTATCAACAATCTAAAGAAAAATAAAGATGTAGATCTGCAGAATAATAGATGCTACCATAGCAGTTATGACAATGTAGTTAGCCCCTCCAAAACATTATAACAAGTTGCTACTGACTTTCCATTTCTCCAGACCCTTTTGGAGACACTCAATACAGCTGTATGTGTGTTGCAATTTATCAATAATTTTGTAATCTAAAATCAATATTCAGAGTTATGAGAATTTGCTTAGAATGACTAAGCTTTCCACCAGTGCTCCTCCAGTGGTTGTTAATGCCTGCTTTTCCAATGAGATTACATTCAAGCTAATAAGGATCAAATATTGAACACAGTGCCATGTTTCTTCACTATTTGTTCCTTGATACTTTTATTAAAATCATAGAAAAGAACAGGACTCCAGTAAAAGGCAACAGAATTTGTGATCTATTCTCTGCATTCCCTGAGTCTTGTAGCTGCATTTCTCGTGACATGCAATGCCTTCTGTTTTGTAAGGAGGTCAAGGCTACAGATGGAAAAGTAGCAAAGACTGTTTTGTCATTCTTCCTCTGGAGCCTTGATATCTCCTCCTTCTTGTCCTTCTGAGGCTAAGACAAAAGGAGGGTCCTAAATAGTAAGAGAAAAATGTTTTTATTTAGTTGTTTGTAGTCTTCTTGTGGTTGGATGCATACTGTCTTATGTCAGGCATACGTTTTTGGCTTTTCTATGGAATGTATTGGTGGATCCTCAAAAATGCTCTTGTGTGGACACCTGTCATGCATAGATTCCTGGTATAGATGCATTCTCCAACTAAACTCCTGATACCCTCAGTTGGCTTCTGTCTGTTGCAGAATCCTCTGTAGCTTCTCACTATGTCATCTTTGGCATAAGCCTATTAGGACAAATCAAACATGGCTACTTGGACCTTAGGACACTCAAACATTCTTATGGTGCCAAATCATGGACAAGTAGCTTGCCCAAGTTAAAATCCCCTTCTCCTTAAAGCGTAGACTATGGATAATCCAGCCAACTTTCCCCCTTAATACTTTCACAGTAACCAATCTGAGTGTTCATTTGTGCCCTGAAACTCCTGGGAACACATATCAGACTCTTTCAATATCTTTCTCCCTAGTTTTATTCTGTTCCTGTAGCAGCATGTGGCAGGCCTATAAATTTTTGTTGCTCAAAGAACATTAAACCAGTGTTAACATGACTTCTTTTCTGGTGTCAAGCCAATTTTTAAGTTCTGTTTCTCTTAGCATGATAGAGGGGAGGCACTACCCCTCCAACTCTCTTTCTGAGTGGGTGGGAGGAGAAAGAAAAAAAAATTCACTTGTTTGAAAATTCTCCTACCAACTCTATTCAATAGCCATTTGAATTTCTAGTCTTACATAGACCAGAAGCGGAAGGTGATGATGGTAGGGGGTTAGAGGGGATTTCAGTCATTGAATTGCCACTTCTATCTTCTAGTGTAGCATGGATTTATCTTGCAATTCTTTTAAAAATGTTTATTTACAGTAAGTATCTGCTCATTTTTTTTTTACAATTGCCACAGATCAAAGTATTGCATGGTCTTTAATTAGTTTTGCCAATACTGAATTTATCTTTGTAATTTTCTTGACTCTCTTTGTTGTATTGTTATTTTGTTTGTGTGTTTTATGCTTTGCTGTGTGTTTGGATCTTTCTATTGTTTTAATGTGTCATATCTTGTAAGTCTGTGTTTGGATTTAACTTTATTTCCATAACTCATCAGATATGTATCATGAAAACCTGTTGTCTTGCCATTAACAACATGTCTCTGATTCTGAGAAAAACAGCAACTTGTATGATTATGTGTATTTTAGCTAGATTTTCCTGTATTTATAAAGTAGCTATGTTGCCTTCTGAGTTAGAATGGCATCTATTACTACTTGTCTCCCCTAAATCAGTTAGTTCATCATTAATTTCCTACTCCAGAATAATTACTGCATCATTCATGATAGTGCCCAGATAGGTAGTCATAGAGAGAGAAAAATAATCTAGGGGTATGTTTTATTGTTTTTACCTGTAAGTCTTAAGCCAAAATTCTGAAAAGATAAGAGCAAATATTTCATTCAATAGTGTGTTACTCAACCAGGGAACGTAATGGTATATTTTCTTTTCTGTAAAGTATGACAGAAAATCTTAAGCGACTTACCTAGGACTTGATGCATATTATCATGAACATAACAGTTGACAACCACAAAGCTGAGTAAGACGTAGATACTGGGAAGTGGATGATTCTTTTTTGTATGAGCCCAACAGCACACACATTCCAGTTTTCTCCTCAGCAAAACTGCAAATGACACTCATCTTTAACCCTCAGAGTGACTTCTAAATATTTAAAAATACCTCCCCCCAAAGTTAAATATGCAAATGCCCATGGTCAGCTGTACTTAAGTAACAGGGACATTTCAAGGACTAGATATAATAATGTTTTTTTCTGACCTTGATATCATAAATATATTCTCTGGCTAAAATCTTTCTGAGGACTGCTATTGTGCCTTACTTTTATCTCTATCCTTTCCCACCATCCCAGTGGGGCTGAGCACAAGATCTCTAAAGTGTTGTTAAATTTAGTTCTGGAGCCTGCTGGGAATCCTGAATCATTTTTACTTTCTAGGGAAAGTAGCCAGTGGTTTGATTCTTTCGTCAGTGTCTTCTCTTTATAGAAAAATTCCTCAGAAAGAGTTGCCTATATTAGCTATTTCTAATTCCTCTACTTACAGTCTCTTGAACCCACACTAATTGGTAGTTTGTTTTCTTCTGCACTGAAAAGGTCTTGCCACAGTCCTTGCCGATCTCCATGATACCAGATCCAGAAGTTCATGATGATTCCTCATCACATTAGGTCTATCAATATTAGAAGAGCTGACCCTTCTCTTCTTGAAACTCTTTCTTCTCTCTGCTCCCTCTCTTAGTTTTTCTTTCATTTCATTTATCACTCTAATTTGTTTCTGCTCATTCTTTCTCATCTCTCAAAAGCAAGACTTTAGATCTCTTCTTTGGTTCTACTCTTACTCCCTAGGTTATCTTCCCCAGTTTCAGGGTTTTAAAAGCCATCTTAACTCTGACAACTTCTAAATTTGTATCTACAACTCACGACTTTTCTTCCCAAATCCTTCTCATAGACCCAGCTGCCTACTCAACACATCCCCCTTAGATGTAAAGTTGTTATCTCAGGCTGAATATGGCCAAAACATAACTCTTAATTCCTAAGCTCCCAAATCTGCTCCTCCCACAGTTGTCCTGTCTCAGTGATTGGAAATTTCATCCTACGAGTTGCCTGGGCCAGGAAACAGAGTCACCTTGAGTTTCCTTTCTCTCTTACGCTCCACATTCAATCTGTTAATATTTTCAGCAGTGTCTTCAAAATATATCCCGGTTTCAATTACTTCTCATGACCTTGTCCACTACCAATTGTACCTAAAATAATATTGTCATTCACTTGTGTTATTATAATAATCTCCTAATTTCCCTTGCCCTTCCCTCCCTCCCAATTTGGCAAGAGTAGGCATTCAATTAATATGGAGTAATTGAATTCATATTCCATTTGAATGGACACTTTTGTTAAAGGAATGAATGTGTGGTTGTCTATTATTGTCAGTTGGCTGTTGGAGTTTGTGTCAGCCAGCCTCATTCTCAGGATTTGAGATGGCTTTGTGTCTCCTTCACCAACCAACACACATGTGCTGTGTACACACACGCACACACACACATACACACATACTTATACACACAATCCTCACTTCCATCTCCTCTTAATAGACATTAAAGACTACCAAAGTTACTCCAGTAAGGCAGTGAAAGTCCCTTAAGGTACAGGAAGGTACCTTAAGGTTCCACCTCAGACTGAGGGGCTGAGTTGGCCAAGACATTCCAAGATTATAGAAGTGGGAGCACTTTTTTCTTTCCTAAAGACTAAGATTCTTTCTTAGTAGATGCTAGAGTAAGAGAATCCCAGTGGGTAGGATCTGGCAATACTGCCCATCTAGGTGGGATCCTAATCAGATATATTTGTCTTTTGGCTTCTGGTAGCAGAAATAACTTCAAAATGAATGGTCACTGCTAGACATTATCTTTCTAAAAAGGATCTAAATCAACATTTGTGTTGGCATGGTTTGTTTCTCCTGTACTCTGACTCATTCTGTTACTTCTCACCACAGATCTGAGACTTGACTATTATCACAACCTGGCTTTTCTCATTGCCCTACTTTCATGCCACGTGGACTCGATTTGCCTTTGGCTATTACGTTCATCAAAATTTTCAGTTTTCAATAATAACTTTGAGTTCTCTGTGCCAGGTGCCCCAAGGCCTTTAGATCGCAGCCAAATCATAAAAATAAAGAAAAGCAACTTTCCCACTTCCACTAATAGGAGAACAAACTTCAGATCACACTCTCAGAAGATTTGGCCTTTCATCAAAGTCCCTTGTTTGGGGTGACTGGGTCTGAGAATTAATCAATGGATATTGGCTCACACAGAAAAGTTTGGAATTGTCAGCACCTAACTACACTCCTGCTTTTATCATTCAGATAATAATTGTAGCTGCAATTAAAATCACTTACCCTGTGCTAGGTGATATATTCTTTACATTTAGCCCTTACAAAGGCCTTATGAGATATGCACTATTTTTTATCTCTTGAAGACATGAGGCTTAGAAAGGTTGAATGACTTGCCTAAAGTCAGAGAAGAGGCAAATTGTAGAATACATATTCATTTACAAATGCTCTTCTAATGCACACGCCTATTATTTTAGCAATTGCACAATAGTATCTCCCTTAGAACAAGGAGTAATAGTTATGAGTCTGGTCATGTTACTTTGTCGTCTTTCTCTTATGCCCAACCTTTCTGAGTCCTCTCAATTGTATTCATTTCTGTTCTGGAAGAATAAGGTGGCAGAACAGATTCAATGCCCTTTGTTGCCCAGATTGAGAAAATAAACCAGGCTCTTCAACGATTTCCTAATGTTTCCTATCTGATAGGAGCTTAGGGAAGTTACAAACTCATATATGTCACTGAACATACCATTGGATGAGGATATTTTCTATCCCTGAAGATTCTGAAAAATGGAGCCAGAAACCTTTTGGAGGAAGGAGCCACATTTGATCATCCTTCTCTGGAGTTATTCTGTCCCAAGCAATTCATTCCCTTGTTACTTAATAAAAGTAGCTTTGACTCAAATGCTAATATTTAAATTAGATTTTCACTATATCAGTTTCACTGTTTTTCAGAAAACAGTTGTAATTCCACCTCTGGGAACTTTTTAGCTACATCAATAAGCCCCCAAACCTATATAAATAACTCTTGATTTCTGAAAGTAAAAATACTTTATGAATAAGACTGGGAGAAACAAGGAACCCCAAAGTCATTTAAACCTATAATTGGATCATTTGTACTTGCAGCAGTCCTTTAAATATTCCCCAATAAATTAAGATAATTATACCTGACACCCAGATAGCATCAATTTTCACTTTAAATTAAAGAGAAGATACTTCGATAGATCTTTTCTCTGTCCAGCAAGAGGTCTCCAGAGACTCCAGAAACTCATTAATATATTGAGCTTTGAAGTTTTTGATTTTGCGGAGTTTCTGTGTTGACTCAGTATCAAGCGACCTAATGCTCAGATTTCTTGTCAGCTAGTTATCTCTATGGGTTAGAAAATGCTGCTAGCAGAGCCATTTATTCTCTGTAGGGTAGAGAAAGTTGCTCTTCCAAACTGTTAGTGAGACCCTTAACCCCAGCTTGTAAATGTTTGTGGTATTTCACAAGGTGAGAATGAGGAACAATCAAACCATTGCATTTATAGTGTCTTCTGGGCTTTGCTAAGCTAGATATAATCACCAGAGGGAAATAAACAATGCCATTTTCCTCCTACCCCTAAAAATCTTGTCTTGCTCAGTCAAATCCACATCATCTTTTAAAGGAGAAAAGAGGGGGCTGTTTTTGCTATACCCAAGGATATCAACATCAGGAATGGCATAGGCAGGTCGTGTTACCTTATATCAAGGACCATTGTACTAGTTGTTTCTGTGAATTGGAGATTTCATAATAATTGAGCAAGCATGAGTAGACAAAAGAACTGGTTGGGACTCTTGGTTTCTACCATCATGTGATTGAATTCCAGGTCCATATATTAAGTTTTCTACTCAACATCTCCACTTAGTTAATAAGAGAAGTCTATGTCTAAAATAAAACTTAGGCTGAGAATAGTGGCTCACACCTATAATCCCAGCACTTTGGGAGGATGAGGCAAGAGGATCACTTGAGCCCAGGAGTTCAGGAGCAGTCTAGATGATATAGCTAGACCCTATCACTGCAAAAAATAAAAAAGATTAGCTGGGCATAGAGGGCCGTGTGTTTAGTCTCAGATATTCAGGAGACTGGGATGGGAGGATCACTTGAACCCCAGAGGTTGGGGCTACAGTAAGCCCCGATCACAACACTGTACTCCATCCAACCTGGGTGAGAGAATGAGGAGACCCTATGTCAATACATACATACATACATATATACATACATACATATATACATACATACATAAGTTTTAAAAAATAAAACAAAAGTTCCAGCATTCGGCTTCCCCGGAGGATTGAATGATGCCCATCCCAAATATCACTATCTGGACCCTATAAAAGTGACTTTATTTGGAAAAACAGACTTTGAGACTTTGTGGATGTAACAAAGGATTTTGAGATGAGATCACCCTGGATTATCTGGGCAAACTCTGAATCCAGTGGCAAATGTTCTTATGAGAGACAGAGGAAAAGAAACACAATCAACATTAGGGTTATGCAGCCCCAAGACAAGAAATGCCTGGAACCACCGGAGGC
Source organism: Cacajao melanocephalus (assembly GCA_963573385.1). Lineage (NCBI taxonomy): Eukaryota > Metazoa > Chordata > Mammalia > Primates > Pitheciidae > Cacajao > Cacajao melanocephalus. The sequence continues at coordinate 76,637 of CAUYLG010015690.1, read as the reverse complement.
TGGAAGAGGCAAGGAAGGAGGTTCCCCTAGAGCCTTCAGAGCGAGTGTGGTCCTGCTGACACTTTGATTTCAGGCTTCTGGCCTCCGGAATTTTGAGGATATGATTAACTTTTTAATTAAGTGCATTGCGTTGACTATTGCCCTCCACTAAAATGTAATCACCATAAAAGCAAAGAATTTTCCTCCTATTTTCATTACTGCTGTATCCCAAGCTCATTGAAGAGTGATTTGTATTTTTTTTTCTGTAAAAGCCCAGAGTACATGTTTTATTTTCTTTGCAGGCCATGTGATTTCTGTTGCAGTCATTCAACTTTGCCAATGTAGTGTGAACATAGTATGGGTATGACTGTGTTCCAGTAAAACTTTATTTGCCCCACTTTATTTGCAAAAACAGGTGTTTGATAGGATTTTGCCTGTGAGGTATAGTTTATAGCCAACCTCTGTCCTAGAACAATAGCACCTAATATTTGTTGAATGAATCGGTACATTAAATATACAAAAGAGGGCAGGTTACCCATCTTCTTGGAACTTCATTTGCTTTAGCTTCAAAATCAGAATATTAATTTTATACTCATTTAGGTGTTATAAGTTTAAATGGAAAACCTCCTAGCTGAGTGTCACATGTGTGTAATACACAGTAGAGCTTTCCTCCTTCTGCCACCTAAAGTGAGCAGGAAAATGTAGATCATGTTATTTAAACACAATATTTATTCAACTTCAGTGCTCAATATTTTGTTGTGCACAATCTTTTAATGTTAACCACTTTCACATGCATTACTTAGGAGCATCCTCACAGAAACCCTGTGATGTAGCAGGAGTAGGGACCAACATATATGCATAGAGTTTATGTGATCTCAAAGTCACTCAGCTGGGACAGGGCAGTATGAGAATTCTAAAGTGGGCTGAATTCTAGTGTGTTCCAACTCTCAAGACCTCAATCGTTAAAGAGGGATTATTTTTCATCTAAAATGTAAAGTATTTCTGTTTTATTCCAGCATCACAGTCCTCCTATCCCCTGCCCTAAACCTAACAGTTATACTGAACAAAGACAGAGGAGTCTTATACCCTGGTGCCTGCAACACACTAGGCATTTATTTGTTGAGTTGGAAGCAATAAGTACTTATTGTATTATTTGCTGATTAGGTGCCACAGTGGACTATATTTCTTAGATTTTACCCCCATTCTCAGTGCCGATTCTGGGTGATAAGAAATGAAGGGGAATAAACAGCAGAAGGGAGGCACCTCATAACATGCAGAAGGGGCACTAAGATGTGGCAAGAGTGAAAATTTTGATTTAAATACAGGGCTCCAGCCAGCGTGAGTTACAGGACATTGCTGCTGTAAAACCCTGTTTCCCACTTCCATTTTGCTGCACAACAAATTCAAGTATCAGATATCAATGTCTTGGCATTAAGGATGTGTATCCAATTTGTTATGGGGATTTCTGGGAAATCAGCTTGTCAATATGAAGTAAGAAATATGATCATGATGTCTGATGCCCCGTAACTGGGAAGACTTCTCAAAAGAATGACTCACTGACACTCCCTCATCTTTTATGTTCCTTCTTGGTAAGGAGAAAGCAACCACATCACCTTGCCTCTTAGTTTTACTGGACATCTGTTAAGAAAACTTGGTTAAGAAAACCTGAATATTTCTATTTCTTGAGTATAATTTCTATCATCCCCATTCTTACTTTCTTCTTATTTTCAATGAAAATAAATGCTAATTGCATTAATATTTGTAATCACAGTGGAGAGGCCCGTGATAATTCATGGATCATTGGTCAATCAGCCTTGTTAATTTTCTGTGTCACAGAAGTCTTGGGGACTATTAATCTCAGGGTTATTGACACTAGAATGCAGTAGCTTTTTAAGATATTAATACAGTTTGAATGAGCCTTCATGTACTAATTTGGATTCTGTAAATATAATTAGGGAGGGGAAGAAAAAGATTAAAGGGGCACAGTGACTAAAAGGCCGTGTCAGCCAAGAGCTACTTCGGTAATATCATTTCAGCATATTTTGGTAATGTGTGGGAGCCAGAAACATTTGAAGAGTGGGATGAAGGAAAAGGATATCACTGGAAATGGCAGAGGGATTATTTTCTTCTGTATTTCAGTTCTGCCAACAAGGCAACTGGGGAAGAGAAGGGCTGAATGAACACAAAATTTCTGGTTGCTGCACAAAATAGGATCAAAGAAAAGAGAAGAATAATCAGAGGTAATGATGGTAATTTGTTTTCTAGTTCAAAGATAATTGACCCACACTGAAGACATAATTATGGTACATTAAGGAGATTAAAAGAGAGACAAAGGCAAAAGCATGGAGCAATGACAACAGGATTCAAGATCCTATAATTATGATGTTTTTAAAATCACAATATTTTGATATTAGCCTTTCAACCCACAGAATACAGGAATAGTCGAAAACCAAGCAGATCCCATTTCACTTGTCAGATTCATGTTTTCTTTTCTTTTTATGCTTGTTCCTCTAACAGCTGCTGGTACTTGAATGGTATGTACTGGTAATAAGGATGTGGAAAAATGGAGTGAAACAATGGTTTATTTAGATGAGGAGTGAGTCTGTAATGATAATTCCCCACTCCTTTTTTTTTTGGACTTAGCTTGTGCATTTTGGGCTCAGTCTGAAATTCTAGAAGCCCTCAGCTGAAATTTATTTCAGTTGAGTATTTCCCAAAGTGTGACCTGTGAGGCACATAAGATGCTTTTAGGTTGTATGTGGACAAGTTTTTTTTATTGCATCAGTTATGGGTATATTTTAATGAGCATTGAAAATGTTATTCATCCCTTAAATCTGTGCTGTTATGGTTATTATCTGGTTAGGATGAGACCAGGTAAAAACAGTGAGTCAATTTAAGACATAATACTATATAAATAATTGTACCAGTGGTGCATGATGTTGGTACAAATCATGGTAGTGGCCAGGGAATTACTGGCATTTGTGAACCATTGTTTTAGTCTCCCTTTTCCCTCATCATAGCACTGTCTGTTCACTGTTCTAGGGTTATATAATGAAACAGAGGTGGGGTGGCAGTTCTGAAACACCAGTTATGAAATCACGGAAATTTTGGTCCTACGTAATAACTGCACTAGTATTATTCCCAGCAATCTCTAATCTCCAGAGATCTGGGCTTTGAATTGTGTAACAAATCAACTGCTCACTGCCGGCAGGTCTGTGATTAGTTCAGAGAGTATTGGAAGAGAAAGCCATAGATACCACTGAGGTTGAATAATGAAGCAGGGATGCACATATTTTTCTATCTCAGCATGTGTGTGTGTGAACAGTTGCAGTGGGTAGGTGGGCAGGATGTTAGCTTGACTACAGGCACAAAATTATTCCTCAATGCAGAATGAGATGGTGCTTTCCAGAGACATGCAGCCTCTTCAATCAAGATAGGATCTGTCAAGAAAAACATACGGAGCCCATTAAAAGAAATTTAGTCTTTTGTAACTCAGTTATCTCTGTACCCAACCTCTTTTATGACACACATAAAGACACACACCTTCTCATTGATCCAGGGCTCAGTCTATCATTTTGGAGGCGCAATTCATTGCTTGCTTAGTTGTTTAGGGGGTTAGAATTCACCAGTCACTGTACTTTCTCACTGAACTCCTAAAAATCTTAACATTCACCTGAAAAGTAGAACTGATATCCAACCTACTTGCTCAGCTTGAAGTGAGACTATCTTTCTCAGTATACAAGGTGAGCTAAGTGGGTTGTAAAATCTAGAAGAACAAAAATGGTCTCCAGGTTGAAAAAAGTAGGCATAAGAAATACAAGGAAACTTGATTACAAACTGTCTTAGGTAGAGATATCTTGCCAGGTAGATTTCAGAAATACTCTTTATATTTTTTCAAATTAGATACATGATTCTCACATACCTTTCCTTTATGGCAAATATTTCTGCTTTGGAAGTTTCTAGCAAGTGCTTTCTCTCATTCTGAGTACCCTCCTGTGCACTGGGGCTCAGCTTTCAATTCTACTCTTCCCCGTGCCATCTTTTGTGAGTATTCCCATTCTTTTAAATTCCCTTCTAGGACATTTTCCTCATCCAATTCCTACATTTTAGGTTTGAACAATGGTGATGCTGAATATTTAAAGAGTATACTCTGGACTTTTCTTTGTTTTTAGCCATATGAGTTCATTAAAAAATATGTACTCCTGTCTCCCAATCTCCAGGAAACTTAAGACAAAATAAAATTGAATGTTTCTACTTCCTGCTTTTCAAGTACAGAAAATGTGGAGACTTATGTCAGATTCTTTTTACCTCTTATTGAAAATAAACATTCCATTTAATCAATAGCAATGTTATTAGTTTGCATAGTATATTAGTTTGCTATTGTTGCTGTATCAAATTACTACAAATGTGGTGACTTATAAATGACACATATTTATTATCTAGAGGTCAAGTCCAAAATTGGTTTCACTGAGTGATAAGATATTGGCAGGGCTACACTCCCTCTAAAGACTCTAAGACAGAATCTATTTCCAGAGGGTGAGGGTAGGGAATAAGAGGGCATAATTCAGCACATTGTTTTCAACTCATTTACCTTTAAGAACTCCTGTTGTAGATGTATTTAAGGTTGGATAAAGAAGAAAAAATATGACAGTGTATATTTATCTGTAGTTAACCTATTTTATTTAATGTCCTGTAAATCATATAAGTTCTTATTTTGTTGTATGTAGCATACCTACACTTTTATTTTTCCCTTTTTTTTTTTTTCTGGATACAGAGTCTTGCTCCGTCACCCAGGCTGGAGTGCAGTGGCATGATCTCAGCTCACTGCAACCTCTGCTTCCAGGTTCAAGCAATTCTCCTGCCTCACCCTCCCAAGTAGCTGGTGCTACAAGTGCCCACCACCATGCCCAGCTAATTTTTGTACTTTTAGTGGAGACAGAGTTTTGCCATGTTGGACAAGCTGGTCTCAAACCCCTGAGCTCAAGTGATCTGCCTGCCTTGGCCTCCCAAAGTGCTGGGATTACAGGTGTGAGCCACCATGCTCAGCCTCCTTTTTACATAATATTTGGCACACTGTGTACCAGATACTTCTCTGCAATTGTCAGTCAAATCCATATCAGTTATCTTTTATTAACAATATTTGGAGAGTCTAACTTGGCCTTTCACCTTGAATAGCTTTCTCTCCATTCACATCTTCAACTTTAGGCATATAAAAAGGGCTCCTTTCTTCTGTATATTCTTGTCTTATAGAATTTCTCCAGATTCTGGCCTTTGAACTCTCTTGCTATTTCCTCAACCACTGTGATCAATCATTTGCTTCAAATTCATTACCTGTTGTCTTCTTTGACTTGATGCTTTATTTTATTGTTTTTATATCTCCCTTACTCAGGATATAGTGTTAGATTCCTTTTAATGTACAATCTTGACTCATCTACCCTGATTTCATTAGAGTTTTTTTTTTCTATACTGTAATATCATTAGATAGGAAGATGAATTTAGTTCAGTAATAAAGCTTTCCCTGCACATCCACAGAATTTTAAATTACTAACTACGCTGAACATGACCTCAAACAGAGACTGATACAGTAGGTCAGTGCCATACCTGAAGTTCAGCTTGCAGCCAGCACCTGGCACCTCTGCTGACAGTCTTTACCCAGATCTCCCTGGCCAGCCTGGATTGTGTTACTCTAGCATTAGCCTAGAAATGGCCTCAGATGCCTTTTCAACTCAATGCTCAAGATAGCCATTATGGCCAGGAAGAGTGGCTCCTGCCTATATCACCAGCACTTTGAGGAGGCTGAGGTGGGAGAACTGCAGGAAGCAAGGAGTCTGAGAGCAGCCTGGGCAACCTACTGAGACCCCATGTCTACAAAATAAATATAAAAAATTAGCCAGGCACGGTGGCGTGTGCCTGGATTCCTAAATACTCAGGGGGCTAAGGTGGGAGGATCACTTAAGCTCAAGAGGTCAAGGCTGCAGTAAGCTATGATTATGCGACGGCACTTCAGCCTGGGTGGCAGCAGAATAACACCTTTTCTCAAGAAAATAAAAAAATGACAGCCATCATGAAGCATCAGGGAACGAAGGTAATCTTCAAAGGGAAACTTATTTGCCTCATTTACATCCTTGGAATTAAACTGTGAAAGGAAATTCTGTCTAGAATCACATGGACATTTGTAAAAGGACATAATTTGTCATGTAATAATTTCACTTGCTCCTTTACCTCACAGGGCATTTTTAGTAACTCTAATAAGTATTATTTTTCAAGTACTTTATAACTCAAGGAAAGTTCAAGTGCCCAGATATATTAGTCTATTTGAGATCTGCAGGGAAAGATTCAATATTAGACCTTCTAAGCTTGACAGTTCCATTTTAGACATGCCCAATTTACCACACGTCAGCTTTAAGCAACCTGGGGCAGGCTAGAGACTGTGTTCTGCTCCTCTTTGACACCTTCTGAGGATCCATTGTCAGCTTTAACAAGCTGTGTATTGATATTATTCAATATACCTTATCCGCTAAATGCATTCCAGCCATTTAAACAAGGGTGTGCATTTAAACTGGCAATGAGAATGACTGGTATAATGTTTATGGTGTCAAAACTTTAGCATATGCCGGGGGCAGTGGCTCATGCCTGTAATCCTAGCACTTTAGGAGGGTGTATCATGAGGTCACGAGTTCGAGACCAGCCTGGCTAACATAGTGAAACCCATCTCTACCAAAAATACAAAAATTAGTCAGGCATGGTGGTACATGCCTGTAGTGCCAGCTACTCGGGAGGCTGAGGCATGAGAATCACTTGAACCCAGGAAGTGGAGGTTACAGTGAGCTGAGATCATGCCACTGAGATCACGCCATTGCAGTCCAGCCTGGGTGACAGAGTGAGACTGTCTCAAAAAAAAAAAAAAAAACTTTAGCATAAAATGTCACAATGTCATTCATTGGTTATGAAGGTGTTGGACAGATGCAAGCTGCAACTTTTTAGTCTCCAGAAATTTTGCAAGGAAAAGATAAATACTCCAGCAGCTTTTAATCACTTCTTTCATTCAAAAGGAATTACATGAAATTCTAACTCTTCACCTCCCTCTCTCTATATCTATTATAAGAATATATGTGTGTGTGCATATATATATATATATATATATATATATATATATATAAAATATATGTATACATATGTGTATGTGTTTCTACTACCTATTCTATCCCCACTCTCTTATATTCAGTAGAGAATAATTAGTTTTATATTCTTTTGAGTCATGAATTATTCTTTGGACTGCTGCTCCTTAAGATCAGGTGTTTTGCCATGTCACCCTGCTGGACACACCACTTAGATCTCTCATTCATAGTTGTCTGCTTAGCTCTCCTCTTGAGCAGCAGGAAATCAGACTATTCTTTCCTCTTCCTTTCCTTTGTTGTCCAAAACAGTACAGTGCATACCTCATTGGGTGTAATCAACTTTATAGAAAGATGAGAGTCACTGAAGGAAACTACAATACAAAAGGGGGAAAATGTGAAATACAATTTTTCCTATAGTGGAAAGCATCTAGGACATTTTGTTTTTGAGGAATAAGGTTTTCCTACAGTAGAAAGCATCTAGGACATTTAGTTTTTGGGGTGGGAGGGTTTCTTTGGAATATTTTCTGTTCCTAATTCTGTCTGTCTGCTCTCACACCCATCTCATTCTGGGAGCACCATTTTCTTGCTGCATCTGCTCTGTTTCAGGCCATCCATGCTATGTTCTACCCACAAGGTTCTACTCACATGAACCAGTGTTTAACATTATTGGGTTTAAAATAATATTTAGAATAATGGCTCTGGGGTCTCCAGCAAAATGAAATCTGTGGCTCCTGCCTCTCCAGTTCCACAGAATAAAGTGGCAAAGAGTAATAGGGTGTGAGTGGCTTTATCACTCAAAACCTGCACAGTGATGCAGGATGGGTGTAAGGCAATTCTCTTTGAATATTTTCCAGCAGTGGGAGTTTAAGATGCATCTGGTTGTCCAGTAACTAACTATAAAATTAGACAGAGAGAAATCCTTACCTTTAAAAAAGAAACAATTCTTAGGAAGAGTGTAGTCTAAAACAAAAGTAACAAACTCTATTGCTTACTTGAGCAGGTAATGAAATTAATTAGTTAAGTAAAATAGGAATTGTGGCAAACAGAAGACTACCTATATCATCTAAAGGTATCATTCATAGATATCAGGTCACTAGGAGTTGCTCAGTTCCAGGGGGTTGACACATTTATATAACATGGGTACAATTCCATTGTATTAATTTCAATTAGGATACAAGCTAAGTGGTGCCCTTTGAGTTTATAAAATAATGTGGCTCTGTGATGCTATAGATGATTTTCAGTTTGTGGAAATTCAAGCTTAGAGTGTCAGATCTTATATTTTTTTTTTAAAGAGCAGCCACAATTCTATGTGAAATCTTCCAATTTAATTTTTTGTAAGTAATTCAAGTCAAAAACAACTCTGTGTAAGCCAACAAAATATGTCTGCTGTACAAATTTTTCCTATAAACAAAGATAACTGTCTTCCATCTATATCCTCTATGCACAGGAGAAACATTTTCCTAACTGCCCTAATAAGTCAAGAGATTGTTTTTCTTACAGCAAGAATAGTACTTCACAGTATAATTAGGAAGACTCTACCTCTTGTTTTGCCTCAAGCAGTTCTGGTTTATGGCTATAATCATAGTATCCAGTTCGGTTTAGCATTTTTCTTTGATTTTTCATTTTTAAGTATTTTTAAAATTTTGTCAATTTAGGTTATATTGACAGCTGCATTAAAATAAGCAGTGTGTATTTGGTTTATTTCATTTTGATTTCTACCTTCTGCCATGTCAAGTGTGAGTTGCATGTGCAGTGAATAGAGGTTTCACTTTAACATGTAGTTAATGTAAAAAAATGGACTGGTGTTGCCACATTCCTCTATTCTGACCCTTTGAAAATGCAAGTTAACTAACACCCTAAATCTTTCCTTTAACTGACACCATTAAGAGTTCTTGTTGGTGAAATAAATTATACTTTTTTAGGAGAAGCTAGAGATAACTAACACCTACTTTTAGGTGTTGATGGGAGAACTGTTGTTTTGTTGCTGTCTCTGCTGGCCGCTTGGTGGAATTGCTGTGGTCCTGCCTTGGGATGCTAGATAAATAAAGCACCAGATCACTGTTGCACACAGTGAGAAACATGCAAACTTATAGGTTAGATACATGTGAAATATGTAGGGAAATAGAGAGTAGTTGGAATGCTGTTGCTACAATGATTTTTATCATCTATTTAATGGTAACTCTACAGCAATTTATTTATTTTACTATTTATGCTTTAAAAATTTTTTCAGAGAATTCTTGGCAGCAATGAGTTAAAGCAAAAAGAATAACATATATTTAATAAGCAATTAAGTATGAATTTATATTTCTTAAAAACTTAGTGAATGTGAAACTCAAATAAGATAATTTGTTGACAATTACTATCCATTAAGGGGATCATATGGTTTGGCTGTGCTCCACCCAAAATCTTCTCTTGAATTACAATCCCCACAAGCCCCATAATTCCCATATGTCAAGAGATGGATGAGGTGGAAGTAATTGAATCGTGAAGGTGGTCTCCCCCATGCTGTTCTTGTGGTAGTAAATGAGTTCTCACTAGTTCTGATGGTTTTTTAAGTGTTTGGTAGCTCCTCCTATATTCATTCTCCTTCCTGCCACCTTGTGAAGAAGGTGCCTTGCTGCTCTTTTCTCTTCACCTTCAGCCGTGATTGTAAGTTTCCTGAGGCCTCCCCAGCCATGCTAAACTGTGAGTCAAGAAAACCTTTTTCCTTTGTAAATTACCCAGTTGGCAGTTCTTTGTAGCAGTGTGTAAACAGTCTAATATAGGGGATTATCATGATAAACCAGAGTCATAAATATGCTAACAAAGCATCAGGATCTATTTCAAATGTTAATGGTTACTTTTAAGAAAACTATCCTAACCCGTTCACAATAATGTTAACACATACAGCCACAGAAAGTGCACTTTATCTCATTCTGCAAAAGGTGACTTTTCATCTAGATCAGATGACTTCGTTAAATTATTTCATTATTGATTCCGACTTTCCCTATGAACATACTAAAAGTAAAGAAATAACTGTTAATGTGATTGCTTCATCAGCAGAAATACTTTGCAAAGATTGAAATGGTGCCACTTTTTTTCTCAATATCAGCAAATGCTTCAAGTAAAAAATGAATTAAGATAACTTTAGTAATAGTTGATGCTTTGAAGTCTCAATTAATGGAATCAGAATCATTCTGTCAAAGTTACAACATTTGACAGTATGGTGAATGCTCTCATGATAATTTTAATTAAATATAAATAACATTCAATAGAAAATACTTGGTTTTGAAAAAAATGGCTTTAGGTTTGGTTGCATTTTCTTCAAAATTAGTTGAAAATCTTTAATCAAAATATTTAACACATCAATTCAAAAAAAATCTGCAGCTTTGGAAGTACTTAGCCAGCAAATGAAAAGGTGCTAAAATTGTTCTCTCAAAAAGGAAAAGAGAAACTGTATAAATACAAGAGCAAAAGCGGACGTTGTAACTTCGCTATTTAAAATGTGATCCTAGGTAACATTAGTATTACTTGGGAACTTGGTAGAAATGCAGAATCTCTTCCATCCCAGAGTTATTGAATCAGAATCTTCATTTTCATAGCATTTCTGGGGCATTTGTGTTCACATCAAAATTTGAGAAGCACTGGTGTAAGAGATTTTGTTGAGAAATTTGTAATTACGCTCTGGAATATATTGACATTGGGAAGAATACTTTGGTAACACTTTTGTATTAATTGGAAAAACTTAGATTCTCTGCTAGGATGACAGAAAATTGCAAAGCCCTATAAAGCTACAGTATCTAAAGTTGACAAAGTATACAGAATAATCACAATTAGAAGATAAACATAAGAAATATTTGATAGTCATTGAAGAAAACTATCAATGAAAGCAAAAGTGTAGTACCCATAAAAATATTTGTTCTGAAATAATTATACATCAATAGCATGAAAACGTAAGAATGAGAATTATATTCATTTCCTAGAACTTGCTTTGTGCCTAATAGATACCTCAGCTTTTGTAGAGAGAGATTTTCTCCATTAAAAACATTCTGGTCAACAGAGAAGAGTCAATCAAAGGTGTAAATAACTTTGAATACATCAAATATAAAATGTAACACTGAAGGTGAGCATGTAATTTTATTTTAAAAAATAATAAGGGCATATCAAAAAAGACTTTAAGAAAAATAACTTTAACACATTATTAGAGATGAATATGACTAAGAAACTGATTAAAGTAAATTAATAAATTAATCTATGTAAAAATAGTCTTATTTTTGCTTTTTTGTTTATATCAATAATTAATGCATCATTTTATAATAATATAATACAGTTTCATTTGCTTTTACATGGATATATAATTCATAAGAAAAAATTATTTTTGGAAAATAATTTGAATAGAATGATTTTATACAACATAATATAAACCAGCTTGAGAATCAATAAATCTCAAAAATTATATAATCTGAAAATATTTCTCAAAAGTAGTTTAGAAAGTATAATGCATAGCAGTGAGAGTTTCTTTCCATTTGTTTCTTTCACTTTACCCTGCAAAAATACTCCTCTTCTGATCCATTTTTTTTAAAGGTTGGTTTACATTGTCTCTTTTCTTAAGCGTTAAAAACCCACTATCATTTTTAAGGTTCAAATAAGATGTTTTCAAGCAAAGATGATAATCCTCCTCAGTTATGAGAGGTCAGAAAATGGAGATGATAGCAACAGAATACAGATGGGTGGTTTTGTAACTACATTTACATGTAAATTCATTTTAAATAAATTCATTTATATTGGCATTATGCCTAATATACCACATTCATATGTGGTACTTCCAACCACCTCTGTTGTCACTACCCTGGTCCAAGTCACTGACAGCTCTTATCTAGATTATTGAAGGAGTCTTGAAATAACATACTTCTTCTTGCCCTATTAGTCAAATGTTAACATAGCAGCTAGAGGACTTTTTAATATTTTGAGTCCAGTTTGTAGCACTCTTCTGATGGCTTCCAATCTCATCTGCAAGAAAAGCCAAAGTCTTTATCCATGTCCTACAAGGTCCCTCAGGTTTACTTCCTTCTAGATTGTACATACAACAGTGAACATGATAAGGTGATGACCAACAACTTACATTATATTTGGTTTGATTTCTGAGCCCTTGGTTAGGATTTCTCAGCATGAGGATATTGCCTTCGCCATATCAACCATTGTCGCTCTGCATGCTTTGGTGTCTTATATCTGTCCCCCTATGAAACCTACTGCATTCAGTCTCCAGCTGTACCTGCTTCTCATGGAGAGCAGTTCCACTTAGCTGGCTAGGTTGCTCCTGGAGTTCTGGCAAACACATTTTTATTTTCTAGTTTATTTGATGTGATTATTAGTCAGTAGTTTATCCCTTTGGTAGATTCATTTTCAACCAGTGTTTGTTCCCAGATAAGCTTCATCTTCCTAGGTTAGGATTTGCCTTTCTATCAGTTGATGAGTATCAGAGCAATGCAGATCTTCTTGAATACCAGCATGAGCAAAATACACTACAACAGTAATTTTGCTGAGTCTCAGAAATCATCCAATTGCCATTCGAAGCCCACAAAATTGTTTACTCTGACCTTTTCAATTATCTCTCTTGTGAATCATCCATGTGTATATTTGAGAATTGATTCTGCTACACAGACAGTCTTCTAAGGATGATATAGCCTATGGCAATCTAGCCATATTCTGATCTCTAAGACAAACTATTTTCTGTATTTTGCATGTGAACAATGGAATATAGTTTGCATTTTTTAATGCATAATTGTTTCATTCCACTTAAATTTCCACTAGGTGCTACAGACTGAGTACGATTAGGATTCAGATCTATTTTCAGGGTGCCTTAGTCCTGTGGCACCTTCATGCTATTTAGAAAAATGAACCCTTTTCTCTGGAAAGACATAGTTTTATGTCAGGTGGCATAGCTTGATGAGCAGAGCATGGGTGATTCAGACTTTCTCTCATTTCCTTGGCTGGACATCCTTGGGCAGCAGACAACCTGCACAATAACATGTGACAGTTCTAGAGATTCACAGAATTTTTTTTGACCTCAAGGAGCCTCAGTGGTATTGGGAATTTCTTGAGGATATGGACACTGGTTTGGTCTTCTTTATTTTCCCTTGTAACTAAAGGAAGGGCCTGAACACATAAGTTCTTGATAAATACTTATAGAAATGAAATATTGAGCTTAGAAATATCAGGATAGTATACTTTAGAATTTGTCATGTGTGTTTTCAACAGCTCTTATCTAGCTATTGCAAAACATTTCACTTGAACTGAAAGGGAAATATTTAAAAATAAAGAGAGAAAGAGAGATGAATATACTTGCTTGGTGAATTAAATTGCAAATGGGTTTGTGTTATAAATATTAAAATACTATATAATTTCATTTAGGGAACTTGGTAACTCTGATTGCTTTTGGAGATCTAATTCTTCATACATATCATAATGAAATAGCATGCTTTGAAATATGAGTGATGATAAAGATTCTTTGATTTCAGACATCTATTCAGCCTCTTTTCAGGTCTCCCTGAGGATAAGCAGTTATTCTTGTTAGCAGAGATGTCAGAGGATCTATTCCAGTTTCACTGTTACCTTTTTGACACTCTACTCAACCAATGCTGGGTAGATCTCTGTCTATCAATTGTGCAAAAAGACATGTTGCTTTTTGCATGTCTTTTTGTTAAAGTGGTAATACCAGTAACTCAGAACAGAGACTAACCACTTCAAGTCTCTGAAACCTTCTTGCATTTAATGAGACTAAGAACAAGTCACAGAGTAGCTTTATCACTTGTATATCATCTTTATGTTTATAACTAAAACACTCTGGTAACTTTGCCAGAATATCAATGACTTCCTGGTCGATGTAGCACCTGTGCCCCAAGTACTGTGCTCTGAGGTCTATTGCCACATATGTACAAAGGCCACACTTTCTATGGGTGCTTCCAGCCAATAACTGAGCTTGGCAAGGATCCTATGGCAGAGCCATTCTTGAGAGACACGGGACTTCTCTAATGGACACCTTTGACTCAAGAACTCTCTGAAAGATCTTATCAAAACTTCCTTGGAGGCCATAATTGTCCAAAACACTTTTACAGAACCTTCTTATTCTTGAGACCAGACTAGCACCATGGTTTGATGGCTCTCCAGTATTGTCTGTATTCTTTCTTATTTTCTCTCACACAAGTATTTCCGTAATAACATCCTTGCAAATTTATTCCCATCTTGTCACTGGTTTTTGGACAACCTGGACTGACAAAGGACCCAACAGTGAATAACTCTTAGCAGCACATGCCTGGAATTGTGCTTGGGAAGAAGGCATGGAGTCAATAGCCTTTGTTCTACCTTAGAAAGACTGTTCGTAACTCATTGAGTGATGCAACCCCTTTTCTTAGTTTAAATTCATTTCTTCATCTCTTGCTTTTTTTTTTTTTTTCTGAGACGGAGTCTCGCTTTGTCGCCCAGGCTGGAGTGCAGCAGCGTGATCTTGGCTCACTGCAACCTCCACCTCCACCTCCCAGGTTTAAGTGATTCTTCTGCCTCAGCCTCCTAAGTCTGTGTCTACTGGCACCCACCACCATGCCTGGCTGATTTTTGTATTTTTAGTAGAGACAGGGTTTCACCATATTGGCCAGGCTGGTCTCAAACTCCTGACCCGGTGATCCGCCTGCCTTGTCCTCCCTAAGTCCTGGAATTAGAGCTGTGAGCCACCACGCCTGGCCCATATCTGTTGCTTTTTACTCATTTAGACTCCAACCACCTAGTCATGACTGATCTCTAGAAAATCCCATCTACCATCTCATTGTAACTGACCCTATATATGAGCCGTAAATTCAACTGTATGCGTTGTAAATTTCCTCACTGCAAGACCTCATGCGTTGTTAGTCTTGTCTATGTCCTTGACTGCGATGAAGCACTAGGCTGTCCTCAGGGCTCGTAAAATCTCTACTCCATAATAACATCTGCCATAAAGGGAACTAAAAACTTTGATATTTTAAAATGGAAAACCACTAAAATCTTTAAGTACCACTTTATTAAGTGCTTACTATGTTCCAGGCACTATGCTAATTGATATGCATGCTTTATCTACAATCCACACAATAACCTTATCAGGTTAGTATAATTACTGCCCCTTTTTTTATGGATAAACAGCTTACCAGAGGTCTCACTCTGAGTGGTGGAGCCAGGTACAGTGACTTCAGAGTTTTTACTCTTGCTTTTAATTTTTATAATACATTACCTCACAATTAAAAGCTCTGTGACCAAAAGTGGAATAACAATTAAATTATGGTAATCGTATCCATACTTTACTGAATTCCTTACAGAATATATTTATTAAGTCATTGTTACAATCCTACAATGTGAGCATTGTCCTTGTATTAGTTATCCATTATGGTGTAACAAAATACTATAAAATTTAATGGTATAAAATAATAACAGTTTGCTGTTTCTCATAATTCTGTGGATTGATAGGGTGATTCTTCTCCTGGTTTCACCTGGCATGGCTCACGTGGCTGCTGTCGTCTGATGGCTCCACTGGGGCTGGAGTTTTCAAGTCAGCTCAGTCACATGTCTGGAAGTTGAGGCTGACTGAGGCACTCCATTTCTCTTACTGCAGCTTCTCAATCTTCAGTAGGGTAGACTGACCTTCTTCACTCATAATGGCCTCAGGCTTTCAAGACAGTGAAGACAAACACTGCAAGACATTATAGAGGTTAGGCTCCAGACACATAAATATTACCTCTGCTTCTGCTTTGTGTTGCTCAGGGACAGCCACAAGGCCAGCCCTGATAAAAGGAGCAGCAATTCCACATTGCCCTTTATTATATTAATAGTATTTTAAAATGCGAAAACGAAGTGGAAAGCCAGAATTAAAATCCAGACCTCTACGACTGCCTCACTGGTTCTGTTTCCACTCTGCCATGCTACCAGTAGTACCTCTGTCTCCACAGTCTTGGTGTCAGAATTAGATGAGACTGATGATAGACAAACACTTTGCCAACTCAACTGTGTCATTCAGCATCAAAGTCCTCACAATCTGTATATGAAAGTTTTTATTCTAGCATGTATTTATTAAGTATAAGATGCAATATCTGTGGCTTCTTTACCACTATTTCACCAATCATTTTCTGAGTGTGCTTTGTTTTCCTCAGCTTTTCTCTTTCTCTCTACATAATTTACTCCCCTTTTCTCTCCTTTTTGTTCTTCTTCTACATTTCTCTGTCTCTCTCAAAGGCATTTTATTGTGTTGAGTTACAACACAACAAAATAATCAGATTGGAAGTTGAAGAACACAGATCCTCTGAACTACCAATTCATTACTCTTCTTACCATATCAAAGGATGGAAAAATGTGTGCATATCTGCTGCCACTCCATGTCCCCTGTCCCTGGCAGATAGCAGTAACTGATCAAAGTTAGGTTTCACTTGCGATGAAACCTGTTTGAAATCCCCATACTGAACTATATTTAGCTATATTTTTCAGATGACATGCAGTAAAAGTCACTTGTCATTTTCTTCTTGTAGAATGAAACTGTACTGTGCCCAACTGAGCTCCTTAAAATATGAGACACAGGATACCTTGCAGTCAAAAGAACTCTTTTTCTTTTTCTTTTTTTTTTTTTTTCATCCTCAAGATTTTCTATCTCAGTGAATTGCAATAGGCAGGGATAGAAAAATTCCATGGCCTCTTCGCATTATCTAAGTGTTTAAAGCAATCAGTTCTACCTCATTTATGTTTCCATGTAACTTTAGTTATTCCAAAGGGAGAAGAGAGGAAAAGAAACCTTTAGCTCTAAGCATATACATTAATTATTTCCCTTTGCAACCAAGGAAAAAATTATATTGAACTAATGAAAGTAATACATATTTGAAAAATTAAACATATTTGTTTAATAGGTGCTTGGATTGAAGTCTAGTTGGCACAAATTCAATTACAGTAGCCTCCCCCTTTTTCCATGGTCTCACTTTCCACAATGTAAGTCACCCATAGTCAACCACAGCCCGAAAATATTACATCATTATTCTTGCTCTTTGGGGCCATTATTAAGTAAAATAAGGGTTACCTGAACATAAGCACTGCAATACCGAGACAGTCCATCTGATAACTGAGATGGCAGCTACTAAGTAACTAATGACAATCCAGGCAGAATGGAGAGGGATGGCGGGAGATTTCATCATGCTACTCTGAATGATGCTCCATTTAAAACTTATGAATTACTCTTTCTGGAGTTTTGCAATTTACATCACAGTAACTATATCATTCACCTCACTTCATCTTACCATGTAGGCATTCTATTGTCTCACATTATCACCAGAAGGGTGAGTGCAGTAGAGAAATCTTATTTGTTAGAGAGACCATGTTCACATAACTCTTATCACAATATATTGATATAATTATTCTATTTTATAGTTAGCTATTGTTTCTCATTCACAGTGCCTAATTTATAAGTTAAACTTCATTGCAGATATTTATATATAGGAAAAAACATAAACATAGGGTTTGGAACTATCCACAGTTTCTGGAATCCAATGGAGATCTTGGAACATATCTCTTGTGGATAAGTGGGGACTATTGCAGTGACTTATTTGGTGGTGCAAGGAGAGATGTATTTTTATCTGGGGCAGTAGAACTTACAACGTTGGTTGAGTCAGCTACTGGGAGTCCACTTACTTTTACATTCCATCTGTAATTATTTTTTATTTTTTCAACCCAGGTAGGTTTTGACATATAGCAGTTATTCACTATATTCTTACACAGGTATTTATTTGCTTTTTCTACCCTTCAAAATCTTAATATTTTGTACTCTCTGGAATATATAATAATAAATGTGCATAATTTTACCTGGACTAAAATCACACATATATAAATGTATTAAGATGCATTAAGCAATGAATTCCATGTATATGGCAATGTGAAACTTGGGTAGAAGTTAAAAAAAAAAAGGTGGGAATCTAACTGTCCAGTATAGAAATAATCAGAGAATGCTGACCATTGGTCATTCCTGTGGCAGGACAGCTGATCAAAGAAAATGGAAAATATTGCTTAATTTACCTTATATAAATTTCAAAGTAACTGAAAAGATGCTTTGAAAATGCATTTCAGTGAAATTTTTGTCCATTATAATGCACAATGACAAACAGGATTATAAAAGATCTCCTATATACTAAATTGAAGTGGAAAAATCAGACAGACATAGGACAAATCTAATTTATCTCTGTCTTAAATGGATAATGCAAGTCATTCTAGCTCCCTATTAGTCTATATTCTCTTTGCTTTTTTTTTGGTCTATATTCTTGAAGGTCTTTGAGCTCACAGGAGAGCCTACTCAGCCCCCTTCCCCATTCTCTTTTGCACCTACCCATCACACACAGGCTCCACCGTGCAGTGTGTTTGCTTTCTCAGACTGATCATACTCAGATGCAAAGAACTTTCTCTGTTAACACAGGTGCCACTTCCGTTGATACATCTTACGAAATATGTTAATGTTCCCTTCATTGTTGATGAAAGCAACAAACTTATCCACCATTGAGAGGTGGCATAAAAACAAATTCAAGTAAATATACATGTGTAGTCTGATGCACATGACCCTAGCCTCTTAAGAAGGTGTGTCTTTATGTTTTTAAGAACCAGAAAGCTTTTATTTTTGCTTCTTCCTTTTTTCTGGCAACATCTGTTGGCTTATGCTTGGCATCTTTTGTAATGCACCTGTGTATGAAACAGCAAATTCAGTGGAGAAGGAGGAAAGGTGGACAGGAATAGAGGATATGTGGGAAAGGCATTTAAAATGTTATCAAGTTATGAATGCCAACATTTCATTTTTTTATGCTAAACACAAAAGCACTGCTGATGCCTATGTGAAGGTGTCCACATATATTGTCCTTGATGCTCTTGGTCTTCTAATTAGGCAAACATAAGATGATTTTTTCAATTTGTGTATCATAGCAAAGCCTGTTTCAAATGCAGGCTTAGGTTTACAAGAGCTCCTATGTCCCTCTTCCTTCTTACTCTCTGGAAGAATATCTCCTTAGGGAGCAGCCTTAGTCTCTCTGTTCTGTGTTTTCTCAGTAGCTTTTGGATCCTCTCAAATTGCTGCCTCGTTTCAGGCTTTGTGTGAGGACCAAGGAGTCTTTAGTGAGTGCTGTGGGGATTTAACACATATTAACCACACAGGTGCTCTTTCCCGGGTTACCTCTTGGCCAGTAAAGTGGTCTGATTGCTTCGAGCATTGCCTATCAGGAGTCTTGGATAGCTTGGTAGCAAATCAAGACAGCAAAATGAAGACTCAGAACAGGTGGTGGTGGGAGGTGGTGGTGACAAAAAACATAAAGACCCACTGATCTAGCTCTGAGATTTAAACACCTTTTGTCCAGATTTTTGCCTTGAAGGGTACTTTTGACATTAATTGGGAATTGACTTAATTTGTATGAAAATATTTGTCAAGGGGCTGGCAAGAAGTTTCAGAGGTAGACAGCCTGATTTGCCTCTGCAGGTGATAAGTGAGCATGCTCATGATTTGGAGTCTGTCAGACCTGGGTTTAAATCATAACTGTACTCATCTTTGCTTCTTTGGACTAAGTAATTTTTTTTTCATTTTTCAATGCAGGAATTCTCTTGCTACATTCTTCTAGATAATGGCTATTCATCCACTGGATGTTATCTTAAACAACACCTTTTCTTGTGAGATACTTGAAAAGATCCTTTAGGCTAGGTTAAATCTTTCTCCTCCAATTACAGGCCTCCTTCAGTAATATGTATCTTTTATGAGGACAAATATTTTGATCTTCCTCCCTACTCTATCTTCAGCATCTAGCAGAATGGCTTGTATCTGAGTTGTAATTTTTGAATGAATAACTTAATAACCTTATAGAATTTATACTTTCAGGGTGGGGCCAAGATAGCCGAATAGAAGCAGTGGCGATCAAAGGCTCCCATAGAAAAGAATCACAATTATAGTGTGAATCCTGCACTGGCAACCAAAGTATCCAGGGTCTCTCATCAGAACTGACTAGGCAGCTGGCATGATCCACAGAGAGGAAGAAATAGCAGCGTGGTGTAGTGGCCCACCTGAGAACCACACAGAACAGGGGAGCCCCACCCCCAGCCAAAGGAGGCAGTGAGTGAGCATGAGCATGCTACCCAGCCGGGGAAACCATGCTTATCCCACGGAACTGTGTGACACACAGATCCTAAGATCCCACTCACAAACTCACAATCCCGGAGCCGTGTAGATTTTCAACAGCCTCTCAGTTAGAATCTGCTTAGCCTGCCTAATTCCTGGCGGGAGGGGTGACCAGCACCACAGCTGTGGCTGACTGCTGTCTAAGCCATTTGAGCTCCCTAAAGTAGGGGAGCAGCCAGCACTGGTACTCCTAACTGCCTAACATGCTAAGCTCCCCGGGCTGGGGAAGGGTGGAATCCATCTCTATAGCTCCAGGCTGCGATTTCCCCTGTTGGAGCCAGGGAGGCTGGACAGCTTGGTCCCAAGAGGTGTCCCCCAAAGTCCAACACCCTGGCTGTGGCAGACTGCAGACAGAGCCCCTCTTCAGGCCTGACTCTGACCCATCCTTCCTCACTGGGTAAGGCCTCCCTGCAAGAACTCCAACAATTCCAGCCAGAGGCTCAGGGACAAAATCCCCATGAGCTCCCTGGGCCTGAGCCTCCAGGGATAGGGGTGGCCACAGTTTCTGCAGAGCAGCAGATTTAGTCTTTCCCATAGTAGTTCTGAATGATCCAGGCAGCCTAGACAAGTGGGTTTCCCCCAAGTGAAGCACACCCCTTCCATCAAGGGACAGTCAAAGTACTTCATTAAATGGGTCCTATTCTCAGTGCTACCCAAATGAGTGACACCCTCCAAGAGGGGTTGTCAGACACCCTATATAGGAGTAATCCTACTGGTATTGGGTTGGTGCCCCTCTAGGTTAGAGATCCCAGAAGAAAGAACAGGCACACATATTTGCTGTTCCCAGTTTCCTTGAGTGACATCTCCAGGTGTGGGTGCAAACCAGATGAATAGGGCCTGAAGTGAACCCCCAGCAAATTGCAGCAGTCCTACAGAAGCCTGACCATTTAAAGAAAAATAAACAGAAAGAAACAACAATAGCATCACCACCAACAAAAAAGTCCCAACAAAAATTCCATCCATGAATCAGCAGCCTCAAAGATAGAAACTAGACAAACTCATGAAGATGAGAAAGAATCAATGAAAAAATGCTGAAAACCCAAAAGACCAGAGTGCCTCTTCTCCTTCAGATAATTGCAATGTCTTTCCAGCTAGGCACAGAACTGGACAAAGGATAAGATGGACAAATGAACAGAAGTAGGCTTCAGAAGATAGGTAATAAAAAACTCTATTGCGCTAAAGAAGCATGTTCTAACCCAATACAAAAAGCTAAGAACCTTGATAAAAGGTTAGACGAGTTGTTAACTAGAATAATCAGCTTAGAGAGGAACATAAATGACTCGATGAAGCTGAAAAACACAGCAGAACTTTGTGAAGCATACACAAGTACTAATAGCTGAATTGACCAAGTGGAAGAAAGGATATCAGAGTTTAAAGATCACCTTGCTGAAATAAGGCATGCAGGAAAACAGTAGAGAAAAAAGAATAAAAAGGAGTGAATAAAGCCTCCAAGAAATATGGGACTAGGTTACAAGAGCGAACCTACGATTGATTGTCATACCTGAAGGAGATGGGGAGAATGGAAACAAGCTGGAAAACACACTTCAGGGTATTATCCTGGAGAACTTCCCCAACCTAGCAAGACAGGCCAACATGCAAATTCAAGGAATACAGAGAACACCACTAAGATAGACCATGAGAAGTCAGCCCGAAAACAAATAATCATCAGATTCTCCAAAGTCAAAATGAAGGAAAAAATGTGAAGGGCAGCCAGAGAGAAAGGCCATGTCACCTACAAAGGGAAGCCCATCAGATTAACAGCAAATCTCTCAGCAGAAACTCTACAATCCAGAAGAGATTGGGGGCCAATATTCAACATTCTTAAAGAAAAGAATTTTCAACCCAGAATTTGATATCCAGCCAAACTAAGCTTCATGAACAAAGAAGAAATAAAATTCTTTCCAGACAAGCAAATGCTGAGGGATTTCATCACTACCAGGCTTGCCTTTCAAGAGCTCCTGAAGGAAGCACTAAATATGGAAAGGAAAAACTGGTACCCAGTGCAAAAACACATCAAAATATAAAGACCAATGACACTATGAAGAAACTGCATCAACCAGTGTGCAAAATAACCAGATAGCATCATGATGACAGGATCAAATTCACACACGACAATACTAATCACAAATGTAAATGGGCTAAATGCCCCAATTAAAAGATACATAAGGGCAAACTGCTTAAAAAGTCAAGACCCATTGGTGTGCTGTATTCAGAACACATGCAAAGACACGCAGAGGCTGAAAATAAATGCAAAGTCACACAGAGGCTCAAAATAAATGGATGGAGGAAAATTTACCAAAAAATAGAAAACAAAACAAAAATGCAGGAGTTGCAATCCTAGTTTCTGACAAAACAGACTTTAAACTAACAAAGATTTCAAAAGACAAAGAAGGACATTGCGTAATGGTAAAGGGATCGATTCAACAAGAAGAGCTAACTATCTTAAACATATATGCACCCAATACAGCACCCAATACAGGAGGACCCAGATTCATAAAGCAAGTTCCTAGAGGCCTACAAAGAGACTTAGACTTCCACAGATTAATAGTGGAAGACTTTTACACCCCACTCTCAATATTAGATCAATGAGACAGAAAATTAACAAAGATATTCAGGACTTGAACCCAGCTCTGGATCAAGTGGACCTAATAGACATCTACAGAACTCTCCACACCATATCAATAGAATATATATATTTTTTAGTGCCACATGGCACTTATTCTAAAATCAGTCACATAATTGGAAGTAAAACACTCCTCAGCAAATGCAAAAGAACTGAAATCACTACAAACAGTCTCTCAGACCACAGTGCAATCAAATTAGAACTCAAGATTAAGAAACTCACTCAAAACCACACAATTACATGGAAATTAAGCAACCTGTTCCTGAATGACTCCTGGGTAAATAATGAAATTAAGGCAGAAATCAAGAAGTTATTTGAAACCAATGAGAACAAAGAGACAACATACGAGAATCTCTTGCACACAGCTAAGTCAGTGTTAAGAGAGAAATTTAAAGCACTAAATGCCCACATCAGAAAGCTAGAAAGACCTCAAATTGACACTCTAACATCACAATTAAAAGAGGTAGAGATGTAAGAGCAAACTAATCCAAAAGCCAGCAGAAGACAAAAAATAACTAAGATTAGAGCAGAACTAAAGAAGATGGAGACACGAAAAACCCTCCTAAAAATCAGTGAATCCATGAACTGGTTTTCTTGAAAAAATTAATGAAACAGACTGCTAGCTAGACTAATAAAATGAAAAGAAAGAAGAATCAAGTAGACACAATAAGAAGTGATAAAGGGAGAATTACAACTGACCCCACAAAAATACACACTACCATCAGAGAATACTATAAACACCTCTATGCAAATAAACTAAAAAATCTAGAAGCAATGGATAAATTCCTAGACACACACACCCTCCTCCCAAGAATAAACTAGGAAGAAGTTGAATCCCTCAATAGGCCAACAACAAGTTCTGAAATTGATGCAATAATTAATAGCCTACCAGCCAAAAATAGCCCAGGATCAGATGGATTCACAACCCAATTCTACCAGAGGTACAAAAAGGAGAGGATACTATTCCTGCTGAAACTATTCTAAACAATTGAAAAGGATGAACTCCTCACTAACTCATTTTATGAAGCCAGTATCATCCTGATACCAAAATCTGGCAGAGACAACAAAAACGGAAAACTTCAGGCCAGTGTCCCTGATGAACACTGATGTGGAAATTCTCATTAAAATACTGGCAAACTGAATGCAGCAGCACATCAAAAAACTTATCCACCATGATCAAGTTGGCTTTGTCTCTGGGATGCAAGGCTGGTTCAACATATGCAAATCAGTAAACATAATCCATCACATAAACAGAACCAAAGACAAAAACCACATGATGATCTCATTAGATGCAGAAAAGGCCTTTGATAAAATTCAAACTCTCTTCATGTTAAAAATTCTCAATAAACTAGGTATTGACAGAACATATCTCAAAATAATAAGAGCTATTTATGACAAACCCACAGCCAATATCATATTCAATGGGCAAAAGCTGGAAGCATTCCATTTGAAAACCAACACAAGGCAAGGATGAGCTCTCTCTCCACTCTTAGTCAACAAAGTATTAGAAGTTCTGGCCAGGGCAGTCAGGAAAGAGAAAAAAATAAAAGTGTACTCAAATAGGAATAGAGGAGATCAAATTGCCTCTGTTTGCAGACGACATGATTCTATATTTAGAAAACCTCATCAACTCAGCCCCAAAACTCTTTAAGCTAATAAGCAACTTCAGCAAAATCTCAGGATACAAAATCAATACGCAGAAATCGCAAACATTCCTTTACACCAACAATAGACAAGCAGAGAGCCAAATCATGAATGAACCCCCATTCACAATTGCCACAAGGAGAATAAAATACCTAGGAATACAGTTAACAACGGATGTAAGGACCTCTTCAAGGAGAACTACAAACCACTGCTCAAGGAAATAAAGGAGGAGACAAACAAATGGAAAAACATTCCATCCTCATGGATAGGAAGAATCAACATTGTGAAAATGGCCATAATGCTCAAAGTAATTTATAAATTCATTGCTATTCTCATCAAAGCACCGTTGACATTCTTCACAGAATTAAAAAAAAACTACTTTAAATTTAGTATGTAATCAAAGAAGACCCTGTATAGCGAAGACCATCTTAAGCAAAAAGAACAAAGCTGGAGGCATCATGCTACCTGACTTCAAACTATAATATAAGGCTATAGTAACCAAAAGAGCATGGTACTGTATCAAAACAAACATATAGACCAATGGAACAGAACAGATTCCTCAGAAATAACACCACACATGTACAATCATCAGATCTTTAACAAACCTAACAAAAACAAGCAATGGGGAAAGGATCTCCTATTCAGTAAATAGTACTGGGAAAACTGGCTAGCCATATATAGAAAGCAGAAACTGAACCCCTTCCTTATACCTTACACAAAAATTAACTCAAGATGGATTAAAGACTTAAATGTAAAACCCCAAAACATAACAACCATGCAAGAAAACCTAAGTAATACTATTCAGGACATAAGCATGGGCAAAGACTTCATGATGAAATGACCAAAAACAATTGCAACAAAAGTCAAAATTCACAAATGAAATCTAATTAAACTAAAGAACCTTTGCACAAGAAAGAAACCATCATCAGAGTGAACTGGCAACCTACTGAATGGGCAAAAATGTTTGCAATCTACCCATCTGACAAAGGTCTAATATCCAGAATTTAAAAGGAACTTAAACATATTTACAAGAAAAAAACAACCCTATCAAAAAGTGGGCAAAGGATTTGAGCAGACACTCCTCAAAAGAAGACATTTATGCAGCCAACAAACATATGAGAAAAAGCTCAACATCCCTGATCATTAGAAAAATGCAAATAAAAACCACAATGAGATACCATCTCACACCAGTCAGGATGGCAATTATTAAAAAATCAAGAAACAATAGATGCTGGCGAGGCTGTGGAGAAATAGAAATGCTTTTATGCTGTTGGTGGGAATGTAAATTATTCAACCATTGTGGAAGACAGTATGGGAATTCCTTAAAAATCTAGAACCAGAAATACCATTTGACCCAGCAATACTGTTACTGGGTATATATCCAAAGGAATGTAAATAATTCTACTATAAAGACACATACACATGTATGTTTACTGCAGCACTATTTACAATAGCAAAGTCATGGAACCAACCCAAATGCCCATCAATGGTAGACTGGATAAAGAAAATGTGGTGCATTACACCATAGAATACTATGCTGCCATAAAAACGAATGAGATCATGTCCTTTGTAGGGACATGGATGAAGCTGGAAGCCATTATTCTCAGCAAACACAGGAAGAGAAAACCAAATACCACATGTTCTCACTCATAAGTGGGAGTTGAACAATGAGAACATATGGACATAGAGAAGGAAACAACACATACCAGGGCCTGTTGGGGGCGGAGGAATGAGAGGAGGGAACCTAGAGGATGGGTTAGTAGGTGCAGTAAACCATCATGTATACCTGTGAAACAGACTGCATCTTCTGCACATGTATCCTGGATCTTAAAGTAACATTTTTTAAAAAAGGAAAAATGCAGAAAAAAAAAAGAACTCACATTTTCTCAACTTTGTAAAATGGGTATAATAATGCTATCCTGAGAATTTAATCTTATAGAACTTCCATTTTCTTGACTGTGAAATGGGTGTAATAATACTATCTCAACTGAGATATGAGAATAATAATGCTATCCTTAGCAAAATAACATGTAAAATGTTAGCATGGTGATGACAGTCACAAATGCACATATAAAACTTACCACATCTCATTAATTCTAAGATGCAATTCTACCCCCTTAAATTTTAGCATCTCTGAACTTGGAATCCATATTTTAATTGAGAGAATGTGACAGATTTATAATCTGTATTTTTTTTCTTTCTCTTTATTGGTACATAAGTAATGATACATCTTTGCTTTAATGAAATATAGTGGTTCTTTCTGGTCCCCATGGGGACTGATTGTATCCTTGGCACCCCTAAGTTTGTTTTTTACATAAGGATAGGCAGCATCTATGTTTTTTTTTTTAAAAAAATGCTTATTAGAATAACTATAAAATAAAGGGGAGTCTAAAATAATAAAATAAGAAATAAAGTAAAGGTATACCTAGTATATTCGATTATAACATCTTAATGTTTACAATGACCCCATTTTATAGATCAGGAAATTGAGGCACAAAGAAGGTAAGTAACTTGCCCAAGTTCACAGAGTAAGTCGTAGAGCTGGGATTTGATCCTAGAGTCAAATCTTCGCTGTCCAAGAGAGTATCCTATAAGTCTGAAGCCAATAAAGCACTAAAACAAACTTATGTAAATACATAAACATTTAAGACATATATTTATCAAATAATTATGAACAAAATTGGCATCTCAACAAACTGAAAAACAGTGCCACTGTACCACATGGCAATTTATTTTGTAAAGAGGTAACTATCCTGTAGGACATTTTGCTAAGTGAAATAAGTCAGGCATAGAAAGACAGATACCACATGATCTCAATTTTATGTGGAATGTGAAAGAGTCAAACTTGCAGCAGTAGAGAGTAGAATGGTGGTTACCAGGTTCTGGGGGCAAGGGTAGGGGGAAATGGAGAGATGTTGATCAGAGAGTACAAAGTTCCACTTAGGAAGAATAAATTTTTCTTCTACAATATATTTTATAAATGCAATATATTTTATAATTTGATTTTTATTGAAAATATGCAAGCTAAATTCTATTTTTTTGTACATTTAGAGTATGAAAGAATCAACCTGAAATGATTAGAGTTAGTATCCTGTTAAAATAATTATGCGCTTCTTATTTCAGAAGTTTTTTAGGGTAGTTACGAGAATACCTAAGATACAGGAAGCTAGTATATTATTATAATTAAAGACATTAAAAACATTAGGTGAAGTCAGGAATTAAACCACGAAAAAAACAGACCATAAAATGTTATATGCTTTCAGATGGGCATGGATGGCTTTCTCAGAATATTTATATCACTAAGACAATGACTCTTAACAAACTGGTTTTTACATAGTCCTTGCATATAGTTGATAGAATCTCTCCAGAATACAATTCTATAAATGCACTTATACATAATATCACAATGAATATAAACATTCAACTAGATACAATCTAAGTTTACAGAATGTAATAGATGAAAAAAAATCCTTAATTCATAATTGCAATCAAGGAGAAAAATCCAGAAATAATCTGAATCCCAAATACCTGACATCTACATCAAAAAAATTTATAAACATTTCTGAGAGTCATTAAAAAAAAGACTGAACTGTGAAAACTCAACCTAACTTAATACATGGAAAGTCAGAATATGACTAAGGTATAACTATCAATAAATGCATTCATTTAAATTCACTTCTCATCAAAATTTCTATAATTTTGGGCTTTTTGAAGACTTGACTGGTTCTAAAGTCAAAATAAAGAATATATGTAAAATTGCTTTCTGAGAGAGGATTTTAATCAACCTAAAGCCATGATGTAAAGCAGTAAAAATCAATTAATAAAGATGACTATTTAAAACTTAGATATGTAAAAATTAATACACAAAATGAGAATATCAACAAACTGGAGAAAATGTAATAAGAATATAATTAGTAAATTATAAAAATGGGCATTGAGAAACAGGGAGGTTGGATCATTTACACCCCATCTCTAGCCCCTCATTGGTTAGGGCTTGCCCTCAGAAGAATTAAAGCCATTGTGATTTAGGGTGTCCCTGAAAAGCACACTCCCATCAACCTAGAAAGAATGTCTGATAGAAAGGCAGAGAGATGCAAATGTTAAGGTGGAAAGCTGTTAATGTGTATAGAATTGTCTAGTGTGACTGCAGATGAGCTCAGAGAAGGTGGAGGTGATATGGGGAAAGGAAAAAAACACAACAGTATCTACTACAGGTGAGAAATGTTTTGATTACAAAATTAAATGAAAAATTCTGGATTAAAAAAACCTGTATATATGAAGAACAATTGCCGTGATATTAAAAAAAAAGTTGGGGGGGCACGGAGTTTAAAGACTGGAAGGAATAATGACAAAATTAAGTGAATATCTTGAATTCCAGGACTACCACTACATTTTATTATAGAAATAGTACTAATACAGAAGTAATAGTTGTCACATTTGTTGTTGTTACTTTTGTTTATGACAAAGGTTCACAAACTATAATCTAATTGCTGTTTTTGCAAATAAAGTTTTATTGGATACATAGTCATGCCCATTCATTTATGTATTGCTTATGGCTAATTTTGTCTCCTGTCTGAAGATTTGAATGGTGCAACAGAGATCAAATTACTGACACAACTTAATGTATTTATTGTCTGGCTTTTTAAGAAAAACTTTGCTGATCCCTGGTTTAAAACAGTGTACCAAGCTAATAGGATAATCTGAGCACAATTTGAGGACATACCAGAAGTATTTGGGGAGAAAAAAACAGCCTTAGAATGCTATATTTGTGTAATGCATATTATGACATAAATTTCAGAAGCATATAGGTAGAGATATAAACTACTCATAATATCTTTTCAGGTAATAAGTAAGTTTGCCTTTTACACCTTATATTTTGGTTGCTAACCTTTTGCAGCACACACTAGGAAAATTTGAGAACATCAACTACTCCTCAATCATAGTTCAATCAGAGTTTGAGTTTCAAATCAATATCATATTCCAATCCTGTGAAGACAATGACGTGGCTGACCAGCAAATTACTCCTCAAAATTGGGCTAGAAAAGCTTTAGTTAAATGGCTTCATTAAGAAAAGTGGGCCCCTAAATACCCAGTAAAGGGGAGTAGGGCTTCTTACAGAAATGGATAATTTTAGGCCTGGGGCAGAGAAGGTACAAAGTAAGCCTAGGCATTTTGGGGTGCCTGAAAGTAAGGAAGTGTTCAAAAACTACTGGGAATGTGTCAAGTGGGCATGAGAGCAGAATTGAAGTCTTCCACTGGCCACATTTGAGACAATTTGAGCATGAAAAATAATGATGTGTAAAACAATGTGCAAATACAATGTGTAAAACAATAATATATGAACCCATAATGACGTCAAAAGTGAGGGGGGAGGACTGAAATGCTTCTCTTTATAGAAGAATGCCGGCTAATATATGTGGAAGAAGGGATAGTGCTGGAATAAAACCATTCTGGTACTACCTATATGATAACTAATTCAGGTAAGGATCAATGAATGTCAAAATTACTTGGTGAAAAAGGACAAATATCTTGGTGTTAGGAGACAAGATACTTGCATGATCTCAAAATATCCCCCTGCTGATTGCTTATTAAATTACAGGGAAAAGTTAATTTTATAATGAAAAGATCTGGCAGATACCAGCTTAATCGAATAGTCAAACTTAGCCTCCATCAGCGAACAAATTAATAAAACCTGCCTTCTATTGTGATTCAGAGGAAATTATACATCATCTATGCAATATTCTTGCCAAAAACATTTAACCTGAATTTACTTATAAAAAAGCAATGAGACAAATTACAAAATATGGGACAACCTAATAGGCAAGTGGCCTAGACTATTAAAAATGTCGATAACATGAAAGACTGTTCTAGATTAAAGAAAATTCATCTGGTTTAAAGGGAAATGGAGAGATACAGACAATTGTAATGTTGCATTTTGATTGGATTCTAGACTAGGATAAAAACAAATATAAAGGACATTTGGGGGAAATTTGAATATGAATTGTGTATTAGATGATATTACTGTATCCATATTCAATTTAAATACATTTTAAAATTGTTTTTGACTCCCATGAACTCAACTCCTAAATTAGCTGACTTTGGCATGAAGTGTGTATTGTTTTAACTAATCTTCTCCTTTTTCCTAAATATCATATACCACTTGAGGCCCAGCCAAAGTTTCAACTCCTCCCTAAAACCTTCTCTGATTATTTTAGATCTAATTGGTTTGCTTCTCCTGAGATGTTCTGTGATAGCCTCAGTATGTAGTACATAGTTTAGCATGTGACTTTGTAGGAGTAGAAGTAGTGATACCCTTGGAAACAAACAAGTACAGTGATTAAGAGTCAGGCCACTTGGGTTTGAATCCAGATCAAACTGTGTTATGTAGCTTCTCTGTATTTCAGATTCCCTTCCTTAATATAAAAATTAAGTAATTATCCCAAATCCAATGGAAGATAATGCTCCTGTTCATTTATTTACCAAAAAATTCTTTAGTTCCTTCATCAGATATTAAAATCATTCCTAGTCACTATTTCTCAAGTCAAATATCTCACTGAGCCTTCTAGTAAAAAAATTGTTTTTCACTAAACCTCCGTAATACCTGTATTCTTATACTTTCCACATTCTTCCTAACGGTATGATTATCTCAGCATGTACTTAGCTCAATAAGCAAAATACCTACTTACATTTGAATACAACTGTCATGGAATTTAAGGAAAAGTTGGGATGGTGAGACTTCAAAAGTAAAGCTCTGAGAACCTCAGCAGCTGGAGTTTATGGACCTTCCTTCTAGTTTTCTACACTTGCTATGAGTCAGCTCCAAACCACACCTTCTATGTTTTGATTCATATTCTCAATGAGGAAAATATTATAAGAAGACATAGGACAAGATCTCCCCAGTTCATTGATCAATTATCTGGATATTATAAGTGGGGAACAATGTGGCATAAACAGAGCAGTTGGGATTATAGTAATGTAGATTGGAAGACAATTGCAATTTATATGCCCTTATTGGAATACACATGTCTTAAGAGCAAGGTCCATATCTCACTTATCCATATTCCTCATTTTATCTAAAACATGTATTTCCACATAACTCGTTGTATGAACTGACTTGTGCACCCCAAAATTTGCATGGCAAAGCCTTAGCACCCAATGTGACTATATTTGGAGATAGGGCCCTTAGGGAGGTTAAAGGAGGCCATAGGATGGAATTATAATTTGACAGAAATTGTCCCCTTACAAGGAAAGAAAGAGACACTAGAGATTGTATATATCTCTCTCCATACATATAGAAAGGAAAAGCCATGTGAAGACATAGCAGGAAGGTGGTTATCTGCAAGCCAGGATGAGAGGTCTCACCAGAAATCAATCCTGATCGCACCATGATTTTGGACTTCTAGCCTTCAGAACTGTGAGAAAATAAAATTCTGTTGGTGCGCCAGGCGCAGTGGCTCCCTCCTTTAATCCCAGCACTTTGGCAGGCCAAGGCAGGCAGATCACGAGGTCAGGAAGTCGAGACTATCCTGGCTAACATGGTGAAACCTCGTCTCTACTAAAAATGCAAAAAATTAGCCGGGTGTGGTGGCATGCACCTGTAGTCCCAGCTACTCAGGAGGCTGAGGCAGGAGAATTGCTTGAACCTGGGAGGTAGAGGTTGCAGTGTGCTGAGACTGTGCCATTGCACTCAGCTTGGTGACAGAGTGAGACTCTGAGACTCCGTCTCACAAAAATAAATAAAAATAAAAAATTCTGCTGGTGGAGACACATAGTCTGTGGTATCTTGTTATGGCTTCCCTAGCAGACCAATACAGTAGATGTTCAAAACTGTTGGTGAAATACGTTAGCTCATTTATCTCCCTCCCCACTAAAAGACTTCCCCCTATCTTGTGAATATTGTTATTTCCTTCTGAAAGATAAAGAAAATAAGATTCCTGGAATACTATTTCTTTAAGTAGGAGACCTGGCCCATCTTCATTAGAATATCTTGGGATGTCCATTAAAAACTAGGTTTCCCCCAAAAAAGTCAGATTCCAGAGATTCCCCCTGACCAAGAACCTCTGTTTTTGGCACCTGAAAATACACATTTAACAGGCATCTCAGGTGATTCTTATCCACTTCAAATTTAAGAACTACCATCAGAGAAAAGTAAGTTGCTTAGGGTCAGAGTAGCAGAGATACCATTTAAACTTGATGGTCTATATTTGAATAGACATTTCTCAAAAGAAGACATACGAATGGCAAACAGGCATATAAAAAGGTGATCAACACCATTAATCATTAGACAAATGGACATCAACACTACAGTGAGATATCATCTTACCCCAGTTAAAATGGCTTTTAATCCAAAAGACAGGCAGTAACAAACACTGTCAAGGATGTAGAAAAAAGAGAGCCCTTGTACACTGTTGATGAGAATGTAAATTAGTACAACTATAGAGGACAGTTTGGAGGTTCCTAAAACAAAAAACAAAAACCTAAAACGAAAAGAGCTACCATGTAATCCAGCAATCCCCCTGCTGGGTATATACTCAAAATAAAGGAAATCAGTATATCAAAGAGATATTTGTATTCCTATGTTTTTTGCAGCACTATTCACACTAGCTAAGATTTGGAAGCAACCTGAGCATCCATCAACAGATGACTGGATAAAGAAAATGTGGTATAAATACACAATGGAGTAATTTTCAGCCGTCAAAAAGAATGAAATCTTGTCATTTGCAACAACATGGATGGAACTGGAGGTGCTTATGTTAAGCAAAATAAGCCAGACGAAGAAAGACAAACATCACATGTTCTCACTTATTTGTAAGATCTAAAAATCAAAACAATTGAACTCATGGAAATAAAGAGTAGAAAGATGGTTACCAGAGGCTAAAACGGTTGTAGGGAGATGGTGCGGAGGTGGAGATGGTTAATGGGTACAAAAAATAGTTAGAATAAGACCCAGTATTTGATATCACAACAGGGTGCCTATAGTCAGTAACAGCTTAATTGTACATTTTAAAATAACTAAAAGAGTTTAATTGAATTATTTGTACTCAGGGATAAATACTTGAGGCAATAGATAACCCATTTCCTATGCTGTGATTATTTCACATTGCATACCTTTATCAAAACATCTGAAGTGCCTCATAAATATATACACGTACCATGTACCCATAAAAATTTTTAAAAATTTAAAAAGAAGTATATGGTACTATTCTGCAAAAGGAAAACAAACACCTTGGTGATTGATTTAGAAATCTTAGTTTTTCCTTCTCACCCTACTTACTTACAGTCTCATCATCTAAGGGAAGAAATGGTTGAATAAAGGTGAGACATCCGATGTTATACAACTATTTTATTAATGTCTTATATTTGATGAGTGTTTTACAACTTCAAGGCATTTTCATTCAACTTTTCCACTTAACAAAATATAATATGGTTATATAAAACAAAGGCTTTTTGTTCAAAATTATTCTGAGTACTGTTTCATCTTTCTCTTTTCTTGGCAAGTAACGAAACCACTCAATTATCTATCATTAAACACATTCCACAGTAGTAAGTTTACTACACTTACTAGCTCTGAGATGGAGGGCAATTTACCTTCTGCCTTTTTTATTTCTCTGATAACCTGCTTGTCATTTGTTGCTTTGACTTTTCTGCCATTATCTCATTAAATTTAATAATTTGGATTCATTTCAATTCAGCAAACATTTATTGAGAGTATGTGTTTTTAACATTGCCTTAGCCCCTGTAGGTAATAAAAATTCTGCTCTGACAGAGCATGTTCTCCAAGGCACCTGTTGGTGTCACCTTATAGCTACATCATATTGCTTTTGAAATGAGGTAGATGAAAAATTATCCTGTCATCTTTAAAATTTTCTAAATTGACAGTTGATGGCTGGGCTTTTTTTCCATTAGGAGGTTAGTGAAAATGTCACAGAATATGCTAGGCAAGTAAGCTGAAGTTTCCAATGTAAAGTGTAACTGATGTGAAAATGTTGCAATATGAATCCCTTCTCATGACAAATACATTCCCCAGGAGTGGACCACAGCTGAGTTATTTGTCTTTTCAGTGTTTTAAGAGAAACACAGTCTTTGCAGAATGGGAAATTGTCTACCTTGGGAAGCCTTAACCACAGTACCTTACCCTATGGAGCTGTTGGGAAGATTAAATGAGGTTTTGTGTTTAAAATGACCAGGACAGTTTTTAGCTCAAAGTAAAAGCTCAAAAATTGTGAGCTACTTTAAAATTGAGGGCTGAGTTGTTAAGAAGCCTTTTTAAAATGTGAGAACAAACTTATAAAACATTTAATAAACATTTCAACAATACTTATGCAAATGTGCATGTGGGGGAGAATAAAACTCAAATCAGATCTGGTATTAACTTACTATCAACTTGCTTACTATATAGATTTATATAAATATATACATAAGTATTATATCAGATATTTTTAATTATCAAATTGATGGCTTGAGCTCAAGGACAAAAATGATGATGATGATGATGATAAATGCAGCAGACATTATCTTTTTGTATTGTGCTATATTTTAAAATGCTTTCACAAACATCTCATTTAATTCTCATAATAACTTGTTGAGGCTTAGAGGTAGTTGAGAATTGGTGATTTATCCATGGTTTCAAAGCTCTTAGGAGACAGAGCTAGGTTATAACTCAGGTTTAATAATTTTGCATTTATTGTTATTTCTCCTATATTCCAAGATTGAAGTTGGATAAACGCTATGAGTTATTAGATGTCCCTTTGCTTTTAAGGAATAGTTCTAAGAAAAAATTGAGTCCATTTGTACAATCTTCAGTTTCAGGCTTTTAAATAAAATTTTATTTTTAATTTTTGTGGGAAAACATTAGGTGTATATATTTATGGGGTACATGAAATATTTTGAACAGACATGCAATCCATAATGTAATCATCATGGAAAATGGGGTATCTATCACATCAAAATGTTTATCCTGTTACAAACAATCCAATTATATTATTTTAGTCATGTTTACATGTATAATTAAATTAGTATTGACTACAGTCACACTGTTGTGCTGTCAAGTAGTAGGTCTTATTTATTCTATGTTTTGTACCCATTAACCACCCCACCTTCCCCCTGACCCCACTAACCTTCCCAGCCTCTGTTAACTGTCCTTTTACTTTCTATCTCCTTGAATTTAATTGTTTTGATTTTTAGATCCCACAAATAAGTGAGAAGATATGATGTTTGTTTTTCTGTGCATGACTTATTTCACTTAATATGATGACCTCTAGTTCCATCCATGTTGTTGCAAATAACAAGATCTCATTCTTTTTTATGACTAAATAGTACTCCATTGTGTATATGTACACAATGGTATCATTGTGTACATCATATGGTAGCTTTATTTTTAGTTTTTGAGGAACCTCAAAATTGTTCTCCATAGTGGTTGTACTAATTTACATTCTTAACATTGGGATGGTTTTTTTCTCCTCCTAATCCTTGCCAACATTTGTTATTGCCTGCCTTTAGAATAAAAGCCATCTTAACTGGGGTGAGATGATATCTCACTGTAGTTTTGATTGGTATTATTCTGATGATCAATGAATGATGTTGATCACTTTTTCATATGCCTGTTTACCATTTGTATGTCTTCTTTTTAGAAACGTATATTCATATATTTTGTTCATTTTTAAATCAGATTATTAGAATTTTCTCTTACAGAGTTGTTGAGCTCCTTTTACATTCTGGTTTTTAGGTCCTTGTCAGGTAGATAGTTTGCAAATATTTTCTCCTATTCTGTGAGTTTTCTCTGCATTTTGTTAATTGTTTCTTTTGCTGTGCATGCTGTGCAAAAACTTTTTAACTTGAGGTGATCCCATCTGTCCATTTATGCTTTGGTTGCCTGTGCTTGTCAGGTGATTACTCAAGAAATCTTTGCCCACTCCATCTTAGAGAATTTCCCCAATATTTTCTTTTGGTTGTTTCATAGTTTGAGGTCTTAGATATAAGTATTTCATGCATTTTGATTTGATTTTGTATGTGGTGAGTAATAGGGATCTAGTTTCATTCTTCTGCATATCGATATCCAGTTTTCCCAGCACCATTTATTGAAGAGAATGTCTTTCCCCCAATATATGTTCTTGGCTTCTTGGTTGAAAAGAAGTTCACTACAGGTATGTGGATTTGTTTCTGTGTTCTCTATTCTGTTCCATTGGTTTATATGTCTTTTTTTTTTTTTTTTTTGAGACAGAGTCTCACTCTATTATCCAGGCTGAAGTACAGTGGCATAACCTCAGCTCATGGGAACCTCTGCCTCCCAGGTTCAAATGATTTTCCTACCTTAGCCTCCCAAGTAGATGAGATTACAGGGGAGCACCACTATGCCTGGCTAATATTTGTATTTCTTAGTAGAGATGGGGTTTCACCATGTTGGCCAGGCTGGTGTTGAACTCCTGACCTCAAGTGATCTACCCACCTTGGCCTCCCAAAGTGCTGGGAATATAGGCATGAGCTGCTGTGCCCAGCTTTAGGTGTCTCTTTGCATGCCAATACCATGCTGTTTTGTTTACTATAACTCTATAGTATAATTTGAAGCCTGACGTGATTCTTCCAGTTTTGTTCTTTTTGCTCAGGACAGCTTTGGCTATTCTGGATCATTGGTGGTCCCATATGTATTTTATGATTTTTTTTAAATTTATGTGAAGAATGCCATTGGTATTTTGATAAAGATTGCGTGGAATCTGAAGATTGCCTTGGATAGTATAGATATTTTAACAATATTTATTCTTCCAATTCATGAACATAGAATACTTTTTCATTTTTTTCATGTCCTCTTCAATTTCTTTTATCAGTATTTTATAGTTTTCATTGTATAGAACTTTTGTTTCTTAGGTTAAATTAATTCATAGGCATTAAATCTTATTTGTGGCTATTGTAAGTGGATACTTTTTGGATTTCTTTTTTCAGATTGTTCACTGTTGACATACAGAATTGCTACTGATTTTTGTATGTTGATTTTGTATCCTGCTAGATTTATTTATCTGTTTTAGTAGTTTTTTATGTTTTTCCTAATATAAGAGCATGTCATCTGCAAACAAGGATAATTTGAGCTCTTCCTTTCCAATCTGGATGCCCTATATTTCTTTCTCTTGTCTGATTGTTCATGCTAGGACTTCTAGTAGTATGTTGAATAACAGTGGTGACAGTGGACATCCCTGTCTCTTTTCTGATCTTAGAAGAAAGATTTTCAGTTTCTGCCCATTTATTGTGATACCAGCCATGAGTTTGTCATATGTAGCTTTTATTATATTAAGGTATCTTTCTTCTATACTGAGTTTTTTTTTAGGGTTTTTTTTTAATCACAAAGGAGTGTTGAATTTTATTGCATTATTTTTCAGCATCAATTGAAATTATCATATGGTTTTTGTCCTTCCTTCTGTTGATAAAATGTATCACATTAATTGATTTGCATATACTGAATTATCCTTGAATCCCTGGGATAAATCCCAATTGGACATGATGGGTGATTCTTTTAAACGTATTGTTGAATTTTGGCTTGCTAGTATTTTGTTAAGGATTTTGGCATCAATATTCATCAGAGATACCGGCCTGTAATTTCCTTCCTCCCTCCCTCCCTCACTCCCTCACTCCCTCCCTCCCTCCCTTCCTTCCTTCCTTTCTGTCATTGTCTGTTTTTGATATCAGGATAACACTGGTCTCCTAGAATAAGTTTGGAAGTATTCCCTCCTGTGTTCTTTTTCAGAACAGTTTGAGTAGGATTGGTAATAGATTTTCTTTAAATGTTTGGTAGAATTCAGCAGTAAAAACCCTGTGTCCTGGGCTTTTTATTTTTACTGAGAGACTTTTTATTACAACTTTGATCTCATTACTTGTTATTGGTCTGTTCAGCATTTGAATTTCTTCATGGTTCAATCTTGATAGCCATTATATGTCTAGGATCCATTTTCTCTGGATTTTCCAATTTATTGGCATATATTTGCTGCTCATAGCAGCCAATAATGATCCTTTGAATTTCTGTGGTAACAGTTACAATGTCTCCTTTACATCTCTGATATTATTTAATGAATCTTCTGTAATTTTTTTCTTAGTCTGGCTATAGCTTTGCCAATTTTGTCTATCTTTTCAAAACATCAACTTTGTATTTCATTGATCTTCTGTATTGTTTTCTTTTTTAAATTTCATTTACTTCTACTCTGATCTTTATTATTTCTTCTATTAATTTTGGGTTTGGCTAGCTCTTGCTTTTGTAATTCTTTAAGATGCATCATTATGCTATTTATTTAAAGTCTTTCTTTTTTTGTGATGTAGGCATTTACAGCTATACATTTTCCTCTCAGTAATGCTTTCACTGTACCCCATAGGTTTTGGTATGTTGTGCTCCCATTATCATTTGTTTCAAGACATTTTTCAATTTCCTTCTTAATTTCTTCATTGACCTACTGCTCATTTGGGAGCATATTGCTTAATTTCTGTGTGTTTATATAATTTCCAAACTTTCTCTTGTAACTAATTTCTACTTTTATTCAATTGTGGTCAGAGAAGATGCTTGATATTATTTTAATTTTTTTGGAATGTTTTAAGACTTGTTTTGTGAGCTAACATATGGTCACTCCTTGTGAATAATACATGTGCTGAGGAGAATGTGTTTTCTGCAGCAGTTGGATGAAATGTTCTGTAAAAATCCATTAGGACCATTTGGTGTAAAGTGCAGTTTAAGTCTGATATTTCTTTGTTAATTTTCTGTCTGGAAGATTTGTTTGGTGCTGAAAGTGGGGTGTTGAAGTCTCTAGCCATTATTGTACTGAGGCATATTTCTCTCTTTAGCTTTAATATCTGCTTTCTATAGCTCGGTGCTTCAGCACTGAGTACATGTATATTTATAATTGTTATATTATCTTGCTAAACTGACCCCTTTATCATTATATAATGACCTTCTTTATCTCTTCTTACAGTTTCTCTCCTGAAATCTATTATGTCTTATGTAAGTATAGCTACTCCTGTTCTTAGTTTTCATTTGCATGGAATATCTTTTTCCATCTCTTTATTTTCAGCATGTGTATCTTTACAGGTGAAGTGTATTTCTTGTAGGCAGCAAATCCATTGGGTCTTTTTTTAAAAAAAAATCTATTTGGCCACTCTATGTCTTTTTGAGTGTTAGTCCATTTACAT
This sequence comes from Cacajao melanocephalus, assembly GCA_963573385.1. Classification (NCBI taxonomy): domain Eukaryota; kingdom Metazoa; phylum Chordata; class Mammalia; order Primates; family Pitheciidae; genus Cacajao; species Cacajao melanocephalus. Next base: position 36,937 of record CAUYLG010015690.1, on the reverse strand, counting down.
TCAATGTTAATAATAAATAAGGACTTTCTCTTGCCAATTTTTCATTTGTTTTCTGGTATTTTATGATCTTTTCTACATTCTTACCATCCATATAAAACTCATAAAAGTGAAGAATACATTTTCTAGTAGTATGATTTAATTTCTTGCTTTTTATTTTTTATGTATTTGCTATATGTTTTTTGATTTGAGGTTACTATGAGGCTTGCAAATATTCGTATAACCCATTATTTTAAGCTGATGAAAACTTAACACTGATTGCATAAACAAACATGCAAAAAAAGCTAATAAGAACTCATATACGTTATAACTTTGTCCCTCTGTTTTTTAACATTTTGTTGTTTATGTTTTATTGTACTGTGTCTTGAAAAGTTGTGGTAGTTATTATTTTTTATTGGTTCTTCATTTCTTCTTTCTACTTAAGAGTAGTTTACCCACCACAAATACAATTACAGTGTTATAATATTTTGTGTTTTTCTGTGTGCTTGCTATTACTAGTAAGTTTTGTACCTTTATATAATTTCTTATTGCTCATTAACATTCTTTTATTTCTGATTTAAGAATTTCCATTAGCATTCTTGCAGGATAGGTTTGGTGTTGATGAAATCCCTCAGGTTTTGTTTATCTGGGAAAGTCTTTATTTCTCCTTTGTGTTTGAAGAATATTTTCACTGGAGATATTATTTTCAGGTAAGATTTTTCTTTCAGCAGTCAAAATATGTCATGCCACTGTCTCCTGGCCTGTAAGGTTTCCACTGAAAAGTCTGCTGCCAGATGTATTAGACCTCTACTGCATATTATTTGTTTCTTTTCTCTTGCTATTTTTAGGATTCTTCCTTTATCTGTGACCTTTGGGAGTCTGATTATCAAATGCCTTGAGGTAGTCCTCTTTGGGTTAAATCTGCTTAGTGTTCCATAACCTTCTTATACTTGAATATTGACTTTCTCTACATTTGGGAAGTTCTCTGATATTATCTCTTTGAATAAGCTTTCTACTCTTAACTCTTTCTCTGCCTCCTCTTTAAGACCAATAATTCTTAGATATTCCCCTTTAAGGCTATTTTTTAGATCTTTAGGTATGCTTCATTATTTTCTTTTTCTTTTGTCTCTTCTGTTGCATATTTTCATATAGCCTGTCTTCAAGCTCACTAATTCTCTCTTTTGCTTGATCAATTCCACTATTAAGAGGCTCTGATGCATTCTTCAGTGTGTCAGTTGAATTTATCAACTCTTGATTTCTGCTTGTTTTTAATTCTTTCAATCTCTTTATTAAATTTGTTTTATAGAATTCTGAATTCCTTCTCTGTATTATCTTGAATATCTTTAAATATCCTCAAAAAAGCTATTTTGAATTTTCTGACTGAAAGATAACATAACTTTGTTTTTCCCAGATCAATCTCTGGTGCTTTATTCAGCCCATTTGGTGAGGTCATTTTCCTGTATTATCTTGATGCTTGTAGATGTTGGTTTTTTGTCTGGGCATTGATAAATGAGGTATCTATTGTAGTTTTTGCAGTTTGGGCTTATTTGTGCCTGTTCTTCTTGGGAAGGCTTTCCAGATATGCAAAGGGACATAGGTCCAAAGTCCAATAATGCTGTGGTTCTTGCAGACTTATAAAGTACTGCCTTGGTGGTCTTGGATAAGATCCAGAAGAATTCTCTGAATTACCAGGCACAGACTCTTGTTCTCTTCCCTTACTTTCTCCCAAAGAGGTGGAAGGTGGAATCTCTCTCTCTCTCTCTCTCTCTCTCTGCCTGGAACTGGGAATATGGTAATGCAAGCCCCCCTGTGGTCACTACTGCTGGAACTGTGCTGGGTCAGAACTGAAGCCAACACAGCACTGGGTCTTTCCCAGTGGCTACTACCTGTGTTTACTCAGGGCTCTAGGGCTCTATAATCAGCAAGTGGCAAAACCAGCCAGGCTGGTGTCCTTCCCTTCAAGGTTCCCCCAGGCCCCAGGCAACTCAAGAGTTGCTGTCTTGAATCCAAGGGTTAGAGTCAAAAACCTTGGAAATTTACCTAATGTTCTATTTTACTGAAGCTAACCTGGCGCTCAAATCACAAGACAAAGTCCTTCCTGCTCTTCTCACCTCTTTCCACAGGCAGAGGAGCCCCTCCCTGCAGCTATTACTACCACCAGCTCATGGGAGTACTCTGTCAGGCCACTGCCGATATTCACTTAAAGCCCAAGGGCTCTTCAGTCAGCTTGTTATGAATTCTGTCAGGTCTTGGACTCATCTTTCAGGGCAGTGAGCTCCCCTCTGGCCCAGGGCAGGTTAAAAATGCTATTCAAGAGCCTAGACCTAGTCTTGAGACATCAAGAGCCTGCTTGTTGCTCTACCCAGCTATAGCCAAGCTGGTACCTCAGGTGCAAGACAAAATCTCCTTTACTTTTCCCTCTGCTTTTCTCAAATAAAAGGAGTCTTTCACTACAGCCTTCACAGCTTGGAATTTGCTGGGTCACACGTGAAGTCAGCATGTCTCAGAGCTCAAGGCTCACAATGTACTACCCCGGTATTGCTGCTTGTTATTCAGGGACCAAGGGCTAGTCAGCAGCTGATGAATCCTGCAGGACTATGTCTTTCCCTTCAAGCAGCAGTTCCCTTTTGGCCCAGGGTATGCCTAGAGATGTCATCCATGAGCAAGGGCCTGGCCTCAGGGAGGGGTGGCATCAGTGATTCAAGCCTGTCTCTCCTACCCTCTTTAATACCTCTTTCAGTGATATGGAGTTAAAACCAGGTACTGTGATTGCTCACCTGATATTTTGGTTCATCTGATGGTGCTTTTCTGTGTGCAGTTGTTAAAATTTGATGTTCCTGTGGTGAGGTTGGGGAGGAGACAAATGGTGTAGATTTCTATTATGCCATCTTGCTCTACTTGCCAGTTTCAGGCTTTTTAATCTGCCAAGGGATGCACATACACAGAAGCTATCTCAGTTCTCTGAGCTTTTTGCATTATCTCATAAAGCATTCTATACTGCCCGTTAAACTAACATAAAATTCTAACACATATTCAAGTGAGATTGATGATTATGTAATATTATTATGAAAAAATAAGTTAATTTCATTAATTAGTTGATAATATCTCAACTCAGTTCTACTAATTGGAAAATAAGCTTGGAAATGGTGGTCAAAAACAAATTATACCAACATACTCATACTGTTTTGGACCTAGTTAAAAGAATTAAATGTTTAAATCACTATGTTTTCTAATTAAGCATCATCCTAGGATACCCTTGGAGAAAATACTGAGCAGAGGGAAATACTCTGTTTGGCTTTCAAGCTAATAATATTTAAACTATGCTGAATTGGAGGAGGGAGGAAGAGGGGAGAGACACACACACACACGCAGCATTTTTAGAATTTTAAAATTTATAATATATGATGTGTGATATAGATGCTTAAGACTGAGTTTCTAGAGAAAAACATAAAACTAAATAATAGTTTTGTGAAACCAGTAAAGAACTTCTCTGCAAATATTCTTAGGAATGGGTGACATATTTTTTTCCTCCCCCATCTTCAGCCTGAAACAATAAACAAATAAAAATAAACAGGAACCTCTCTTCACATAAAAATTAAAAATAGCTACCAATTTACCAATTATGAAAGGCATTTGCCCATAATGGACATAGCAGCTAAAAACTGATATATGATTCAAATGTAAGCTCAAACCCGTATGGTCCAGCCTCGTATATCAGTCTAGCAGCGAAAGACAATTTAAAAATAATTTGAAATTAAACTTTCTTCTCTCAGGAAAGTCCAGCTTCTTTATTTGCCCTCTGAATTTCTCTAATTCCTTCTATCCCCTTAAAAGACTTCAGTCCTAGAGTTAATCCCTTTCTTTCCTGCATCATATATCCCCGTTTGATGGGATCAATCTACGCAGCATATGAACAAGTTATTGCCAATATCTTAACGTGCCCTTGATCCCACATAAACTAATCATGCCATATTTCTTGACCCTCTTCCCAAAAAATATTCTGGAAAGAATTGTCTACACTCATTGTCTCCTTTTTTCTTTCTTTCTCTCTCTTTTTTTTTAAACCTTTACTCATTCTTTTACCTACTAATTAGAAGAAGCATGAACATCTGTGTTAATCATACATATGGCTCCACTGACATTGTTCTTTTCTTGGCTTAGCTTGGAAAATCTAATGTTCAATGTCCATTCCTCTGATAGCAGTTTATTGGCCATTCAGAAACACTTGATAAAGGTTTTTATTATTTTCTTCTTAAAACATTTTGGTATTTTGACTTTCATGACATCCCCTGGTTTTCCTCCAACTGCCTTGGCATACTTCATTCACCTTGAATGCTTGGCTATCTCCTCTTCGTTCATGGGGTTTTTTAATGTTGATGTTTTCCAGACATCAGTACTCTGGTTTTCACTGTATGCTCTTTTTCTAGGTGATCCCATCCAGTCCCATGGCTTAAAATGCAATTTATTGCTAAGGACTCACAAATGTATGTCTAACCTGCCCTGAAATCCAGATATCTCTAGTCAAAACTGCCTATGTGACATTACAATTTGCTTACCTAACAAAGATCTCAAACTTCCAATTCCACAGCTCCAGCCTTAGCCCATGCTACCATCATGTCTTGTCTGGGTTTCTGTAGTTATCTTCTTCAGTGATCTCCGTACTTCCACCCTCACTTTTCATATAATCTATTTCTCATTCATGCCCCAAGAAATCATTGTGATATTTGAAAATCATACATTGGAGCACACCACAGTCCCACTGAAAATGGTTAAGTGCCTTTTATTACACTAAAAGTAAAGTCTAAAGTTTTGACCATGTCCTACCATGCTCTCACACCACACGGTCCTATCTTTCTCACCTACCTCGCATTGCACCACTCTGCATCATCTCCCCATCCAACCACATCGAGACGTTCCTCATAACAGTCTGCTACTCAGATGAGACAAGCTCTTTTCTGTCTCAGGCTTTATGTTCCCTACCCTGAACACCTCTTCCCCAACTTTTCAAAAGGAAATTTGCTTTAATCCTGTAGACTTCAGTTGTAATTTTACTTATTCTAAGAAGACATCACTGACCACCTCCTCTGCCCCAGTCTCATCACTTCCATTTCAGTGTTTTCTGTTTCTTTTTTCTTTTCTTCCTTTTTTTTTTTTTGATTTATCACAAGCTGAAGTAAATCTTGTGTGCTTATTGATTGACTATCTCCACCAACTTGAATGTAAATTTGGGGAAGGAAAGTTGATATTTTTGCTCACTTCTCTATCTTCAGTAGGTACATATAGGAGGTACAAAATAGATATTTTATGAGTGGCTACATGAATGAATAATAAATCTTTTGTGATACGTTGTAAAATCACTGATTTTACACTGATACTTTGTAAAATCCACTGATTTCTCTCCTCCCATTATCTCCTCTCTGCTATACCACATTTTAGTCTGACTGGTCTTTTTCATTTTCTCAGTTGCTCTTTACAGAAGTTTAGAAATTGGTCTAGGGGAAAAAAAAACCCACAAAACATGATAGATTCTCCTCAAAGTATGGGAAAAGGGAACAACCAGTTCTTGGGAAAGAATGCGAGTGAACATCTATATATTAATTAATTGATCCCCTTCATAGACTCATATTTTTTTCTAATCTAAATAAAGGTAAAAATCTCTAAACATTAGTGAGCTTGTCTTAAAAGCCTAAATAAACAAAGAGCTCTTTACAAGAAATTAGGATGATCAAGCATGAGGTGGCATAAGGAGAAGCAAGAAACACACATTGAGGGACCCAGTTTTATACTAGTAGAAATGAATGCCATCTTTCTTTTTCTTAGCCTCTGATCCAAGAGACATGAACCGAGGTGAGGCAGAGTAAAAGAATAAGGGGAGGCCAGGTGCAGTGGCTCACATCTGTAATCCCAGCACTTTGGGAGACCAAAGCTGGCGGATCGCTTGAGCCCAGGAGTACAAGGCCAGAGACCAGCCTGGGAAAGATGGTGAAACGCTGTCTCTACCAAAAATACAAAAAAAAAAAAGAGAGAAAGAATGAAAGAAAGGAAAGAAAGAAAAAGAAAAAGAAAGAAAGAAATAAGAAAGAAAGAAAGAAAGAAAGAAAAGAAAGAAAAAGAAAGAAAGAAAGAAAGAAAGAAAGAAAGAAAGAAAGAAAGAAAGAAAGAAAAAGAAAAGACAGGGAAAAGAAAGAGAGAGAGAGAGAGAGAGAATTAGCTGAGCATGGTGGTGCACACCTGTAGTTTCAGCTACCAGAAAGTCTGAGGTGAGAGAATCACTTGAACCTGGGAGGTAGAGATTGCAATGAGCCAGGTTCATGCCACTGCATTGCAGCCTGAGCGACAGAGCAAGACCCTGTCACACACACACAAAAAGAATAAAGGGAGAAAAAGCAATCTTTTTTAAAAAGTCCTCTCCTGATTAAGTTAAGCAGAGATATATAAATACTAAATTACATAGCGGATCCATGAGCTTGAATAATCTTCTTAACTCTAAAAGTGGGAATTCTGAAAACCGAGGAGAAGTTCTCCCAAGAGAGAGGAGATGACATTATTATAAGCTCAATGCTGACTTCAATTACTTTTTTTTTAACCAAATAGCAGGACCAGAGAGGAATGCCTACATTCAGAGATAAGCAATAACCTATACATATATATGAAAATGAAGTCATGCATCACTTAATGACAAGGATAAGTTCTGAGAAGTGCCTCATTAGGTGATTTGGTTGTTTTGCAAACATCCTAGAGTGAATTTACACAAACCTAGATGATGTAGCCTACTACACATCTAAGTTATATGGTATAGCCTATTGCTTCTATGTTACAAACCTATAGAACATGTATATTATACTGAATACTACAGGCAATTGTAACACAGGGTAAGTATTTGTGTATCTAAATATATGTAAACATAGAAAACGTACAGTAAAAATACAGTACTATAATCTTATCGGACCACTGTAGTTTATATGGCCCATCATTGACTGAAATGTCATTATGTGGTACATGATTGTATATGATATTACTATAAACATTAAGAGGAGATATTGTATATGATATTACAATAAACCAAAGCCAAGAGAAAAAAGAAGAAGTGGGATTTAAGAATTAGACATAAGAAGGCAGTTTATTATTATTTTAAGATGATATAGTAGGCCAAATAATGACTCACAAGTTTTCTATGTCCTATCTCGGGAACCTGTGACTATGTCACCTTTCATGGTAAAGGGGACTTTGTATATATGATTAAATTAAGGATCATGAGATGTGGATCTTGGGTTACACAGGCAGGCCTAATATAATCACAGGAGTCCTTGTAGGAGGGAGGCAGTGGAGTTACAATTTAAGTTTAAGGTCGGGAGAAGATATAAAGATGGAAATTGAGGTCTGAGAGAAGGGAAGATGGTATGCTGCTGACTTTGAAGATGGAGGAAGAAACCACAGCAAAGGTTTCTAAAAGCTGGAAAAGACAAGGAATCTTAACTTTTCCTAGAGCCTCTTAAAGAAATACAGCCTCGTGGATCCATTTTAGACTTCTGACCTCCAACACTGTAAAATAATAAATGTATGTTGCTTTAATACTAAGTTTATGGTGATTTGTTATAGCAGCAACAGGAAACCAGTGCAGATGATATGTTTATATATGTCTGGAAAGCATAAGGTTATTAATATTAAAAATCTCTTAGAGATAAAACTGTTCAGTAAGATTTCTACTTTTACATTGTATGGAGAAATCAATAGTTTTTTTTTTTTTGTATAAAATACAGCCAGTTAGAAAACATATGAAAGAACAGATCTGATTATTTTATCCACCAAAAAATATAAAGTCCCTTGGAATAAGCAGACTGGAAATGGGAAAGTGCCACAGTTCTCAATATTGGCTACATATTATCATTATCTGGGAGAAGTAAAAATCCTAATGCTCAGACTTCCTCCACAGTTAATCAGAATTTCTAGGAGAAAGCCTTGGCATATGTGTTCTCAAAGCACTCCAGGAATTTCAATGTGCAGCCAGGTGTGAGAATCATTGGTAAACTATATGTTAGATGGGGGTGGGGGGCAGGAGGTGAATGTAGAGTTACAGTAAATTAGGAAAGGATAGGCCCATACCCGAGGATTGAGCACCTGAACTGGGATGCTGATTACAGCAATAGAAGGGCAGTTTGCAGAAAAAAACTGAGCAACAACTTGAATGTGGAAAATGAAGAAGAAGGTTAATTTGATGATTTTTCAAAGGTTGCAAAACTGACAGAATGTTGATGTCAGTGACTAATTCAAAGTATGTGGGGCAACAGATACCCAGATTGAAGGAAGAGAAAATGTTGATGTGTTGAAATTGAGGTGATGTGAGAAAAACCTGTGCATCCTTTAAGCAATTAATTGCAGGCATTTGCAATTTAGGAAAATTGACTTCACCAGAGACAAAAACCTGGGCATCACCAGTCTAAAGAGAACAAAAAAACAAAAACAAAACCGAAAAAAACAGCTTCACAAGAGTGACTATAGTTTAAATGTTTGTGTTTCCCTAAAATTCATATGTTGAGATCTTAATCCACAAATTGATGGTATTAGGAGGTGGAGCCTTTGGCAGGTGAGTAGGTTGTGAGGGTGGAAGCTTCTTGAATGGGGTTACTGCCCTTATAAAAGGGGCTGAAGTGGGAACTTCGCTTCCTCCACCAGGTGAGGTTACAACGAAAAGACTGCTCTCTAGGAAGTGGGCACTCAACAGACACTGAATTTGTTGGCACTTCAGTCTTTGACTTCCGAGCCACCGGAATGGTGAGAAATACATTTCTGTTGTTTATAAGCCATCAGTCTATGAAATTTTTATAGCCCCTCAAAGCAAAAGAAGACAGAAAGTCTCTAAGAAAAGAGGGAGCAGTGACCAAAAGACAAAAATAAGTTAAAATGGTAGGATGTATGTTACTGTTATACAAAGTGGCTATAACTGAGAAAAAATTTTGGAAAGAGGTGTTCTAAAGGCTCAAAAATAGAATTTTAAAAAACAAGAGGTTTGAGAAAAGCCATTGGATTTACCACTAGCAAAGCTACAAGGCAATTAATCATAAAACCAAGTTAAGTATAACATTAAATATAGATAAGAATATGAATACGAAATTTTGTCTGTCTGTGAAAGGTAAAGAGCATATTTGGAAATGGTAATATTCACCAATTGAATCTAAGAGAAATGAATGAATGAATCTAATTGAACAGTTAATTCAATAAATACGTGTTAAGCATGAAACACAGTGCTTAGTGCTGTGGAAAATGCTGAAACTTGAAAGCTGTGTTCAGGTTGCCATAGTTTGTAGTTTGGAACATGATGTTTAAGTTGCTTTGATGGATATTTTGGTGGCTGTGTAGGTCACTAGTCATTTTAAATAAATGTCAGTGGGGAAGTGCTGGCATGTGTCGAAAGCCCAAATGTAATCATAATTCTAAGTGTCATTCTGTTGCATCCTAAAACTGCCTCAAAACATGCAATATTTATTTTCTTCGGTGCAATGACTTTTTGGCTATACTTTAAATATGCACTTTAAATGTTCCTAAATATGTTTACTATGGGCATGTCTAACAAATCTACATTCTTGGCAGACACAATTAGGGTTAGATTAGATGATTTGACTAGAATAAAACAGCATTTGGAAAGTGAAAGATCAGATTCCCAAACTTTGTAACTTGCATCAAAATGATCCTTCTATTTTGGTGATATATAAATAAATACATAATAATAACAGTCCTCAAAATCTGTAATGCCTCAAACCCAATACAAGCTTATTTTTTCCTCACAAGTCAGGCCATGGTATGTATGCTTGGTCAGTAGGAAACTCTTCTCGTGGTGATTCAGGGACCCAGGTTCCTTCCATATTGTGGCTTCCCCATTCTGCAGATCCCATGGCAATATTATCTTCTGCATTCAGTTAATGGAAGGCAAAAGAAAGTGGTAAAAAGGCATCTGAACTTCTGAAAAGCCTTGTCTTGCAGGTGATACAAATCAGTTCTTATCATATTCCTTTGGTAAGAATTGCTCATATGGCTACATCACATCTCATTGCAAAGCAAGCTGTGTAAGAGAATGAATTTTATGAATAGAGAGAGTCTTTTCTATATTTTACATATGACATTTTTACAGTCAATAATTGAATTCAGTATTTTAATAGTAATGCTGAGTTGATACATCAGGAAGCTAGTTGCTAAGGGAGATCACTGCATGATTACTAAGTCCCTTTGATTGTTTGGTTTCTGCAAATATACTGCAACCAGATGATTTTTAGTGGTACTTCTAACCTGGTATCTAATTTATTGATATGCACAATTTCTTACTGTCTTGAATGCAGTGTACAAACATAGTCATAGAAATTCTCCAAGTGTCACATCACTACTGTGGTTTTTTTTGTAATGTTTTCACCTTTTTCCTTGCCTATAAATGCTTTATCATGCAAGAGAGAGATTTTTTCATTGTTGAAAAATTTTTATTTAAGTAAGTTTCATTAACTATAGCAAAAAATACATCTCTCTCCAGGTTTGTTTTGGATAGGGGAGAACCAGCATAGATTTTCTACAGCTGGTAAAATACAAGTCTGAAGGACAAGCAGCAGAGGCCAGATCATAGTTCAGGCTGTTGAGCAAGAAGCCATATTTCTGCTGTTATTGGCTCAGGGTGTTTGCTTCTACAGTCCTGTGTAGTGACATGGTAGATGCCAATTTTAATAAGGAAAAAGAGAGACAAGTAGTGCTGATATGCAAATATCTGAGGCATTCTAGTAGAGCTGAGCTGATTAAATCACTTATTATGCTGAAAACTCAAACAGAAGTAAAGAAGGAAGGAAGAATCTCTTCCCCCAAAGCAGGTCCGATCATAGAATTATACTCTGCAGGCAGAATATATATCCTGAGTGTTTTCTCTAAGCAAGAGTAAAAACTGCTGGTGTTTTTCCCTGCATGTCAGCAGCTGCAGAGTGAGGGTGGATGGGCTCATGGTTGCTCCCTGTACGTCAAAAATTCATTATTACTCTCCTTTTTATTGCATCCATACTGATGTATTTAATTTAGCAGAATGAAATGAGATGGAAGGAAAATAGAAATTGTGATAAAAATAATTTGGTGTTTCATGAGAGCCTTTATTTTCAGAGAATTGTAGTCTCTTAGGAACTCTGAACTTCATTGCTTCTCTCTCAGCCGGAGAAGTTCAGACTATGAAAGCTGAAAAAGGAAATATTTTGTGCTCGTCCTTTGACCCGCTAGATTTCTTATCCATAAAATGAAAATATTAGTGTTGAAAAAACTTATAGAGGATGATTATAATAAAGAATTAGGATGAGCAATATTAAATTCCCAGGCGTAAGGTAGAATCTGAGGCCAGCTAAACTGTGATTTCTTTTTTCTTCCAAAAGTTCTTTTATTTCCCCTTAACATTCTGCATTTCATTGTGCTTTAGAGTGCATGCCAGTCATCCACTTATTGTCTCTCACTCCAAATACACCTTTCTTTGTCATTCTTAGTAGTGTTGGAGCTGAGTCCAATAAACATTTCTCTTTAGCCAATTGGGGCGATGCTAGCCTTCCTCAGCTGAGGACACTGAAGATATGCTGCAAGAGAAAGGGTATTTTCCTGATCCTGAGGCTTTTCTGATTGTTCCTATAGCATGACAGCTGGTGAGCAGCTTCACAGTGAATCTCACCATCACCCCAGTGGGTGGGCTTCCCAGGAAGCCTCACTGCTACCAAAGCAGGCATTTGCTTGCTAACTTCCACTGGTAGCACCTTGGCAACCTTCTTCCCTGTCCAATGAACCACAGCCACAACCTCTTCAATGAGTTCTGAATCTCAGCCTCAAGGGAGGAGAATCTTTTCAAGTTTGTCCCTTCCTTGAGTACTCAGGCTCAGCACTAGAGGTAGTGACTTTTCCCCACATTTGCTATTCATGTATCTTTAGAGTTCTCTTTATCATTCTTGATGGTCAGTCTCCTTTGATTAGATAACATTTCTTTATATATTTTTCTTATGCAAATTACTGGTATGGTTTGTCTGTCACTGAACCTTGAGAGATCATAGAATGCTTGCATTTTATTTTGTGACTAGCGTTGTCCTAGAGAGGATTTTTAGATGTGCTTATGTGTATTGGGAAAAGTATATATAGTCAATTCTAAATTATATCTGATTACTAAGATGCCAGGGGTTCCTGGGTCTGGTGGCAGAAACTTTAGACACTAATAAATGAGTATATATTTTAAGATATCAATAAGCTATAATGACAAGGTTAAAAACAACAACATTGGATAAGGCACCAGGGGAAAGCTTATATTTCTAAGTTTATAATTCTTGACTCTTGGAAAATGGCCCTGCATCTCTATATGGCATGATCCTACAACACCAGGAAGGGTGATCTGGGGATGGTGAAAGATGTTACAGTGAATATGCTTCGCTCATTCTTTTTGAGTTACACTTATGTGTTCTCCTGACTACTTCCATTAAACTTATTTATGCCTAGTGCTCCGTTATTGGAACGCTAAGCATGTGGGAGTTATTTATATCTTGCTCAAGGTAATTGCCAAGGTATGATTTCAAAATTCAAATAATTGCAACCTCAGGCATAAATGGGTTAAACTGATAGACACGCCTATGGATATGAAATATGAGAGTGTTCTCTGTCTTTACTGTTTATCTTGATGACAGCTAGGTGAAGGTTATGTAATTTGTCCTCCAGATTGAACATTGCAATCAATATAATATATATGAAATTTATGTTGGAGTGATTTTTAGAAATAACGGGACATAGATGCCTTCTGTATCTTCTGGGTATTCCAAGTAAACACAGTCAAATACCAAAGAATAAGTTTATTAAGACATGTATAAGATGTTTATGAGAAAACTATAAAACTAGACCGAAGAACTATATTTGTTGTCTATTTCTGTATAAAATATTACTCTAAATTTTATCAAATTAAATATTTTCTGAGGACCAGGAATTTGGGCAAAGCTCAGCTGGATGTTTCTGTCTTGGGAGTCCTTACAAGGTTACAGATAAGATGTTGTGTAGGGTCACAATTGTTTAAAGCCTTGACTGGGGCTAAAATATGTGATTTTAAGATGGCTGACTTACCTGGCTTGCAAGTTGGCTTCGCTGTTTAGTGGAGGCTGCAGTTCCTCATTAACTGGACTTCTCCATAGGGCTGCTGGAAAGTCTTCACAACAGGATGACTGGCTCCCCTTCAGAGTGAGTAATACAAAAGATAGCAAAAGATAGCAAGGATAAGGCCTTAGAAATCACATATTGTTAGTTCTGCTGTATTCTGAGGAGCACTCACAGCAACCCTGATAAAACATAGGAGAGGACTACATAAGGACACTGATACCAGGAGGTGAGGATCATCGTGGATCATCTTGGAGGTTGGCTACCACCAGTGCTTAAATATGAGTTGAATAAATTAAGAAAAGCACATATTTCAGGATTAAAAGACTAATTTTTTTAAATATCAATTATCCCCAAATTATGTGCATTAATACTATTCAATGCTATTCCTATAAAGTTAATAAGTTATTTTAAGGTCAAGGACTTTGACAAGTTGGCTGTTTTTAAATAAAGTATGATAAATGCATTAGACACATGAAGATATTTTCAAATTTTGAAAAAAGACAATTAAGTGGGCATTTGCCCTATTTGCTATTTTTTAAGCTCTAGTAATTAAAACAATGTAGTGGTGCTGGCTTAGGAATAATTTAATAATCTGATGAACATCAATAGTGGTAGTGAAAACTCGTGACTTTTTTTGCTGAGAGTTTGAAGCCCCAACACACCTTCTGCCCACATTTGAGCAAGCTTATAAAAAAATTTTAGGTGTTTCCTTCTTTGCATCTGCAGTAAGTTCAAACCACACAAGATCCTGTCTTTCATGGGAACCCTCATTCCAGCCCCCTATTCCTTCACCATCATAAAAACCTTTGTTGTGGGTTGAAATGTCCCCATCAAAATTAATGTTCCCAGGCTCTAACTCTCAGTACCTCCCTCAGAATGTGACCTTTTCAGAGACAGGTGGTTTTTGTTTTGTTTTTTAACAGAGGTAATAAAGTTAAAGTAAGGTTATTGGTCCTAATTTGCTACAACTGGAATCCTTATAAGAAGGGAAAATTTGGACACAGAGAATCATGCTTGGAGAAGGCCATATGAACATAAAGATGAGCCAAGGAAAGAAGCCCAGAGCAGATTTCTTCTCACAACCCTCAGGAAGAACCAACCCTGCCAGTATCCACTCTCTGGCTGCTAACTTCCAGAATTGTGTGACAATAATTTTCTGGTATTTAAGCCACCCAGTTTGTTATGGCTGTCCTATCAAACTAATGTAAACTTAAAGCCAGCACTGTTTTCCTGTTCTCTCAAGCTATTGTTGGATCTGTTTAGGAACTCTTCCTGGAGCCAGATGCTTGGGTTCAAATCCAGATATGCAATTTACTGATGGCATGAATTTGGGCAATTCATTAACCTTTAGAGGCTTCAATTTTTCTGGTCTCTACACTGAACATAATAATGTTAATGCTTCAAAAGTTTGTTTGAGAAAAAGCTAGCTTAACTTTCTGAAGTGTTAAGAAAGAAAGTACCTGACACATAATTAACATTGTATTTAATTTGTTAATACACGATAAATGAGACATAATTTGGTTAGTAAAATAGAAGATTATTTTATACATGTTTAATTTTTTCAAACAAACTTAAATGGATGCCTGTTTCACATTGTACATACTTCCATATACAAAGCCAATTTCCAAGTAGAAGAAACGTGATGTTTTAAATAAAACAAATAGAAGACAATTGCATTCACACTGTTCCATTCTTTTATAAATAATGTTTATAAAAGATAAACATTATTTTTATAAATGTTTATAAATGTTTAAAACATTATAAATGTTTTAAACATAAATAATATTTAAAAATGTTATAATGTTTATAACATGTATATAAAACATAAACGTATGGATGTAAAACACTAGAGGTGATAGAGTCGGGAGTCTGTTAGAAGAGAGACTGGCTAGATGGACATTAGTTCTGTTTCCTTTTTTTTTTTTTCTTGTATTGCAGGAAATCTAAATTTCTTACCCTTCTTTCTGTCTGGGTAGGATCTTGTGACTGCTCTGAGCAATGGGATCTGGGAAGAAGTGATAAAGACCATTGAAAGACCTGGCCATATAATGTCTGTATAGCTTTTCATACTCTTAATTCCCCTATCCACAAGCCTACAAGCAAAGGATTCTGAGAAGGCAAAGCCATACAATGAGTAACCACTGCAAGCAGAGCCACCTGAAAGAAATATCTTGTTCTGTAACATGAACAAGGAATAAACTTTCATCCTGAAAAGCCAGAGGTATTTTGGGGTTATTTGGAATAGCAAATAGCATTAGATGGTCCTAATGAATGCAGGAGGACTCCATTCACATAGAATGAAAAAGTGTGGCATTTTAGAACCAGTCTTTGTAAAGGCAAAATAATGTAGATAATAATTAATTACACAAACCCTACTTCAAGAGTAAAGATAGCTATCCTTTTTTTTTTTGTGCTTAACAATGGAGACAGGAAGGAAGTGGATACATTTAAAGACCCCTTTAAAAAGGAAGAATTGTCACATGGACCCCCCAATGTCAGCTTATTTTACAGAGATTTAGATAATATAAAAATATAATGACATTATCTGCTGTGATATTATAAAGAACACTTAAATTAGAAATTAAACCTACCAAACCAACATAATTAACATTAATTAATGAAATGATATTTTGTTAAATGAAATTGCCACTTGCAATGTGAACGCATACTACTTGTGTGTTCTTTCTATTGATACTGGTTGTCTACTAGTGGCTCTGGGGCAAGAGAAGACTCACAAACACGGAGACTCCAGAGAAGGCATAGACAAGAGAGACTCCAAGACCTCATCTTTTGAATGGCCTTTTAAGTGAGGAAGCCTAGCCCTTGCTAGGGCAGAGTCATGGCCATGAGCCCACTGACTTCACAGATACTCATAAAACTTTTCACATGGAGGTCACCAAATGGAGAATAGGAGTTTTCACAGTTCAGCCTTTTGAGGCAAAAGGAACAGCCTTCCTGCCTGTTCAGAGGAAAACTGCTGCACAGAAGGGTTCAAGCCCGGTCAGAACACCTGCTAGGTTCTAGTACGCTCAGCTAGGAGGCCAACCAGACCTGTACCGCCCAATACACCGGCTACTGAGAGCTTCAAAATGGGGCTGGCCTGAATTGAGACAGGCTGTAAGTGTAAAACAAACACTGAGTTTCAAAGACTTAGTATGAAAAAAAGAATATAAAAGTCTCAGGAATAATTTTCCTATAGATTACATACTGAAATAACATTTTTAGATATATTGGTATAGTAAAATACAGTATGTTATCAAAACATTACCTGTTTCTTCGTACAGTTTTTAATATGGCTGCTAAAAAGACTTAAAGTTACATATATATATTCTATATCTACTGGACAGTGCTGCTCTGGGCATTACTTGATTCCTTACTATCTAATCCATCAGTGAATGCCAGGGTTCTCCAGAGAAACAGAAGCAACAGGATGTATGTGCACACACACGGGTCGGGGGAGATGGGACAGGGAGAGGAGAGAGAGAGAACAAGAGAGAATGAGAGAGAGATAATTTAAATAATTGGTTCATGCCATTCTAAAGATGCAAGACAGGCTAGGCCAGCAGGCTGGAGACCCGGGATAGAGTCGTAGTTCAAGCCCAAAGGCAGTTTGCTGGTAGAATTCCTTTTAGCTCAGAGGAGGTTGGTCAGTCTTTGCTCTACCAAGGAAGCCAACTGATTGGCTAATACCTACTCACATTATGGAGGATAATCTACTTTGCTTTAAGTCTACCCATTTAAAAATAAATCTCATCCAAAAAACACTTTCACAGAATCATCTTGGATAATGTATGGCCAAATATCTTGGCACTGTGGCCCAGCCAAGTTAACATAAAATTAACCACCATAGCTCTGTTATATCCCGAACTCTGCCATTTCCTTTCCTCCTCACTGTGGCCACCTTAGTCTAAGCCATGATTTCTCACACCTGGACAAATATAAGAGTCTTCCAAATGACTCCCAAAGTCTGTTTTTACAGAGTTGGCAGTATGGTCATCTCAAAGACTTCGCATCATGTCTCTCTTGCTCAGACTCCATCAATGGCTTCCTATTGCTGTTGGTATAAATGACAAACATGTTGCCTTGGGATCCCACATGATCTGGCTCCTGTCTATCTCTCTTCTGCCCTGAGTTCACAAGCTCCTCTTCTTCAAGATCTAGCTATATTGGCCCTCTCTTGGCTTCTCAAAACAAACAACAAAACAATCTGGCTCTACTTCAAGGCCTTTGCATGAGTAGTTCCTTTTGTCTAGAAATCTTTTCTCCCTGATATTCAGATGATGGCTTCTTCTTGTTGTAAAGATCATTATTTAAATATCACTTCCTCAGAAAGTCTGTCCTTGACCACCCCATTAAAGCAGGCAAACTCGATCATACCCTTGGGATATATTTTCTTTGTTTCACGTATGTCTTTAAAATTATTTTATATATTCACTGGTTTGCTATATTTCTCCCACCCAACAATATGAATCTTATCAGACCAAGGCCTTGATAGTACGGTTTGTTGATAGTGCTATAGTCTAGCACCTAATTTATAGTAGGACATCTGTATATATGCATTCAATGAAGAAAGTTATCTTAGGTAGAATTAATGCTATTTCATCCTGTACGTTGGAGAAGGGCTAGAAATTCACCTCTGTGGTCGAAAAGCACAATGAACATCTCTTCTTATCCAATCAAAGAAAAATTGCCTCATAAAGGTCATTCAAACCTTTTCCTGTTGGAAGCATCTGGTATTTATTTTCAGAGCTAAAATAAGACTAGGAGGTGGGGGTGGTCTTTAAATAAGTGAATCATAATTAAGGCTGGAGTCTTTTTAAAAAGAGACCAGATCCTGCCTTCTTTTATTAACCAAACATAAAGTTCTCCCCTGGGATGTTATGGTGGTCATGGAACAATAATACACTTTATCAGCAATTCTTCAAGAGCATGCTCCTGAATTTTCCCAAAAATTGGACCTAAGGTTATCCCTCCTAGTTTTAGATATACCCAGTTAATATGAACATGGGTAAAAAGGTGATTAAGAATGTAAGATTTAAAATCTGTTATATTTTATAATTATGAAGTCAGTAAATATTGGTATACTGGGAGTCAACGACAATGTAGACAACATAGGTCTTCTTACAGCCCCCATTTTACTTACAATTTTTGTGTGTTTGAAAGGCAATGAAACAATTTTAACATAAATATTAAAAGAAACGTAGATAAATGAAAAGTTTGCATAAACTTTTTTTATGCAAACCTTATAAACCTTGACCCTTCTAAACATTTTTGCATTTGACAAGCTGCCTCAGGCTAGTCTCCCAGACCCAGACCCTTGACAGTATGTGTTTATTCTCTTCAGCATTAGGGGATTCGATGGGAATATTTCAGAACCATCAATGCAGTGATTCAGCCCACACTGTGGCTGGTCTCTCACTAGTGAGCCATATAGTCTTCCAACGTGGGAATGAGGTTGAAAATATAGAAATATATAGAAAATATAGAAAGCAATGTGGTTCATTTCTGAGATGGCAAATCAATTCTATTTTCGGGTCAGAAATGAGAAATAAGTATCTCTATTTGCCACTCTAAATATTTAGGTCACAAATACAAAAGTTCTAGATCTATCTCCACCCCATTTGTTTAAAGACCTCACAAAAACAAATCACAAAAATATATAAAACAAATAATAAGGTCATCAAAAAGCAACTGATGTGGTTGTCAGGGGTTCCCTGGCAACTCGGGGAAATGAGGACTTATGTAATGGATACAGAGCTTCAATTTTACAAGATGAAAGAGCTCAGGTGATTGGGCACACAACAACGCAAACGTACTTAACAGTCTTGAATTGTACACTTAGAAATAGTAAATTTTATGTATGTATTTTACCACAAATTTTTTCAAAATCATATTGAGATATCAAAACTCAAGTCCTGCAGTTTTAGTCTTTAATTAAAGAAGCTGCACACAGAAGCTTCTGGGCCCTGGGAAAACATGTGATGTGATATCATGTGTCAGTTGGCCAGAATGCCTTAGATCAGTAAGAATCTTCACCAAAGGTGCAGGCACTTTGGCTTGGAACCATCTATTTCCTGCCTGGCTTGGTAGCGTCTGGGCTAGGCATGACCAGATCCTGCCTCCTTCCGCTTACTTCTATCCTTTGGAATCTAAGGTCTATCCTCCTCCCACACACACTTTCACGGATTAACCCTGAATAGCAATGGCTGCACAGTGGAGCTTGTGACCTGCTTGGGCTGTGCTAGAAGCTGGCACGCAACCGCTCGGGTCCTCACCAATTCTGGGAAGTGGGTACTGTTCTTCCTCCCGTTTTATGACTTAAGAACACTGAACCTTTGTAATGACACTTATTGATCAGCATACGCCTACATATTCCTCTTTCCAGGGAGAGCCACACATAAAGGAATGAGAAAGCAAGGGAATCTCTTCTCTCTGCCCGTTCACCTACAATCTTCTGGGTTTGTGGAGCATGCCCAGAAATCCCAGCAATTATTTCATTCTCTTCACTATAAGCAACATTTTTTCTGCATGAAATGCACTCCATCTGGGATCAAACAGAGATTTATAAAAGCAACCTTTTTGTCTTCACACAAAAGAGAGAGGCTAACAGTGAAACTGTGGCGAGGTTTGGTGCTCCACGGAAGGCTTTGGAAGGAGTCGAGTGCAGTTAAATATAAATAACATCGTTTAAGCCAGGATGTGGCTTGGTGACATAGCTAATTCTGACTCAGGTTGCTTTGCCAGAACAGCTTTCAACTGTTACATGTGACTTCACAAACCCTTGAACTGTACAGTTATTTTACACCTGCAGAGGTAATGAATGCCTTTTGAGAACATTTGCAAAGTTGGTTGGCAAAAGTCAAAGAAACCCATGGAACACAAGCTCTCCAGAGGCCGTTTTCCTGTTCTGCGTGTGCTGTGCCTCAGTGAGCAGAGGGAGGCTGTCAAATGGAGTGGCTACCAGTTCACAAATAAACTGTCTTCTTTACCAGTGCCTCAATCTTATCAGAATGCATATACAAAAATGAAAGAGCCTCAGATTTCATGGTAGTGGCAAGACACAGGGCTGAATGTCCTGCCTGCAGACGTGGGGCCCCTGTTCATAGACTATCTTATCATCTAGAACGTAAGCAAACAATGTGCAAATGCCTTGTGTATACTTGTTAGAATTCATGCCAGGAATTTACCTCCTGGGTACATAAAGTGTCTGTGTTTCAGGGAGTAGAGATTTCTGATCTCTGTTTCTCCTGCTACTGCCTATCCATCTTTCAACTCAGAAGCTGTAAGTCTCCAAATACAGAGATACCAGTATCCCACTTTGCATCTTCTGAGAAAAAGAGAAGCCCAAACATAATTTAGAAATTCATAATAAGCATGGCCACAAATAAGGTTTTAAAAGTCATTTCTTGTGAACATTTCATGGTGGTGAATTCCTCTGCATATAAAAGGACTATGTCCCATAGGAATTTGTTAGTAGTATTCTCTGAATAAATTATACAAACTATGGAAAATGTGTCCAAAAGGATAGAACTAGTTGCTCAAAAATTCTGGTAAATAGATTTAAATCATGTGCATTACACGTGGATTACCAATTCAGAGAGAATTCATTTATTCAGAAATATTGCTAGGCACACCCAGTATAGAGAGATGAACACCACAGTTCTGGTTCCTGCCTCATGGAGTTTACCATCTAGTTGGAAAGGTGGTTGGTAAACAGACAAACAAATGTAAAAACAAACATGGACAGTGGTAAGATACAGAAGAGTAATGGGAAGAGATTCAGAGCCCTTTCTTGTACTGAAACCTGCAAATTTTCTCACTGATTGCTTGTTAATGTTTTATAGGACTCCTTAGGGTGTAGCAGAGGGCCTGAAGTGTCTTTAGAATAATAGTCATTGTTCTAAGTGGCAGTGAATAGAGAATTCCAGGTAGTAAGTGATCAGATACTTACAATGTCAAATCATCCTAACCAAATACCTTCCACAGAAGTATCTGGAGAGGCATGCGAGATAGTGTAAAAAGTGAGCTTGGGTGGCAGGCAGACCTGGATCTGGATTCCACCTCCAGTATCCATCAGTTGGGTGACCTTGGGCAAGGAACTTGAACTCTCTAGGCCTCAGTGTCCTTGGGTGTTAAAGGGGAAAACTTTACCTATATCAGATAGTTCTTGTCAGAAATAGCTAATAAATCATACAGTATCTGTCCAATTCTGGTCACACAAAATAGATATTTAAAGAGGCAGCTGTGATTCTTATTGAGGAAATTCAGTCTCTCCCTCTTACAGAGGGGCAGCCCCAAGTATGGCCATGGCTTCCATGAAGACAGGCTCTTTCTGGAAAGCCAGAATAGGGATTCTTCTTGTCCTCCCCGCCCTCCTCCCCTTGAAATGAAGGTGTATCTAGTCACCCAAGATGAAAGACACAAAGCAATCCCACCAACTAATACTTTTCTGCCCTCCAGTACTTATAAAAACAGTTATTTCTACAATATCCCCTGGGTTATAAATTACATGCCTTTGATCAAGATAAAAAGATGAGTCACTACATTAATGTGTCTGTTGGAAATTGTCTTAGGACAGGAATGATAGTCTATTTTTTTTTTTTTTTTTCTGAGACAGAGTTTCCCTCTTGTTGCCCAGGCTGGAGCACAATGGTGCGATCTCGGCTCACCACAACCTCCGCCTCCTGGGTTCAAGCGATTCTCCTGCCTCAGCCTCCCAAGTAGCTGGGATTACAGGCATGTATCACCACAGCCAGCTAATTTTTTTGTATTTTTAGTAGAGACGGGGTTTCTCAGTGTTGGCCTGGGTGGTCTCGAAATCCTGACCTCAGGTGATCTGCCTGCCTTGGCCTCCCAAAGTGCTGGGATCATAGGTCTAAGCCACTGCACCCAGCCAGCAGTCTATTTTTAATAAAGCTTACAACCACCACCATCCCTAAATGGGGTCTCTGGTGTTATGCACACACAATAGACTCAATACAGTAAATATCTGTTGAGAACCTACATAATCCTGTGTGTTTATAGCCCAGTTCTAAAATGTACAAGAAAATATTTCAAGCACAGAATCTTAGTGGAGCATACATATGAGTTTCTGGGTGGACTTGTTTTCAGGCTGTGGCAGTTCCTGTTGGCTCAGAACCCCTTCCAGCTCCTTCCACAGCTCCTCCTCTGCTGTGTTTACTGTGTATCTTCCTTCCAGCTTATTTGCAATCACAGCCCTGGCACTCGGAAGATGTTCCACATGAGTTGAACCCAGATGATCCCAAGCAAAGATGAATCTTGCCTTTTTTTAGAAGCCCAATGTCTACACTTCCATAGGCTGATAGCCACTCCCCTCACAACCACCACTGATATATACTGAGCACTTATTTTGTGATGGGCACCATGACAAACCTGTGTAGGCAGTATTTTGACTCCTCACAACCCTCTGAGAAGAGTATATGGAGAGAACAAACCCATTTTACAGCTGAGGAAATTGAGGCTCAGAGGTGCTGTGTTTGCTGAAAGTGAGTAATCAGAGCTGTGATTACAGCCTGACTTGCCTTTTAACCATTCTCCTCTACTGCTCCTTATGGACACCATCCCCCAGGGAAGGATGTTCTTAACAACTAGGGCACTTTCCTCCCAAATTGTAAACCAGTGGCTGCTAAACAATTATGTACGTCTGTAAGTGAATCACTGATGGGGACTCTCGAGCTCATAGCTCTCTTGAAAAGGGTTTAGTCTCAAGGAGTTTCTATAGTTTTCTTTAGGTAGTAGGCTCCCTGGAGACAGGAATCAAGTTATTTTATGTATCACCATCTATTCATCACCTCACATGGACCTATTACTTTATAGGTTTAATCATTATGTGTTAATTGAATGAATTAATGTGTGGGACTTTGATATAATCCAGGAGAAAAGTCGTGATTATAAAACAAGCTAGAACAGGATGAGCTCCACAGAGTAAGGGCCACAGGGTGTCAGAGATGGGTTAAAGAGGCCAAAGGTCTATGTGCAAGGTGAGGCTCAGCCAGGGGCCTGGGCAAGCATGGGTACAGGGGAACCACAAGGGAAACACACTGACCCAGGGGCTAGTAAAGGCAGCGCTGTCACCATTTCCAGGCCTGAATGGACAAGGGGAGAGTTTAGGAACAAGCTATCTTCAAATGAGCATCAATCTTTGGTCAGGGGATAATGTCAGGCTGCAGTGATCCTGCAGGGAGGGAGCCAGGGAACAAAGCCCTGGACCCATTGCTTCCCTCCTTCCTAGACTCTGCTGGGCTCCCATAGGCTTAGGTCAAATGGAAACCAGAAAGTAACAGACTCACTGACCTGTCCACGGGCTCAGCCTCCTGGGCAGAGAGCAAGAAGAAGAGAGAAAAATGGATCTGGAGGGACAAACAGACAGTCACTGAATCATCACCCACCTTTGTAAACACAGGGAAATGGCTTCAGGCTTCAAGCCTCAGGCAATACTATCTTGCTGGAAGATAATACTTTTGTTTTCATTGCATTTATTTTTATAGTTAGTTTCTATTATGATAGATGGCACTGGTTTTCCATTTTCTTAGAGATAAAGTTTCCCTTTAGAATACATTTAAGATTTTTTTTTTAAGTGAGCCTATTTAAAGATAAATATGAAGTAAACCACAGCACAGATGGAAAGGGAAAATAGCAAAGATAATCGAGGTGGTATGACTAATGTTTGGGAAAGCCTCATAGAAAACAGGGAGCTATGGACAGGTTTTGAGCAGGAGAGCGATAGGATCAAGGCTCTGCTCTGGGAAGCTAAATGTAGCTGCAGCATATACAATAGAAAGCAGAGAGATGGGAGGTAGGGAGGCCACGAGCAGCGCCCATGGGGCTGGAGAGGTGGGGGTGCAGGGGAGAGGACTGCAGGAAAAAGAGTAGAATCAACAATATTTAGTCATTCACTGCATGGAGGGTAAGCAAGATCCAAAGCAAAAGATAATAACTGCTGCTCAAATTGCCTTTAAAAACATCTATTTCCAGGAATATTATAACTGATGCAGGAAATAATGCTACAGCAATCAAGGCCTGCTAACAGGAGGAGCGCTTCTGCCATTCATCTCCTGTGAGGCCGTCCGTGATGAAAGGAAAACACAAACATTCATGTAATGTATGATGCCTACACCTGATGTTTCTCCAGACAGCTGAGTTTGTTTTTCAGATTTGTAGCAGAAAAATTGGGAAGGTCAACCAGGCTTGGCATTGAACACCAGGAGGGCAATTTTCGTGCCTTTGATCAGCACCATAGAGGAGTTTTTATAATGTTTTTATAGTACACAGATAGTTTGGCTATTTATTTAGAGCTCTGAAATAAGTCAGGAGATCTATTTCCTGAAAATCTATTTAGTTAGAAAAATGAAGTCAAATAGACATAAGTGTCACATAAAAATAATTTGCAACTAGAGGTTAGAAATATTAAGAGCGTGACAAGATTGAAACAAAGCTCTGGCCCGGAAAGGCTTCTGAAACTATTTGCTCACCTTATCTTGGACTTAAAAAAAAAATTACATACACACGCAAAAATGAATTTCTAGACCATGTCTCACTTGCATAAAAATTACTTTCAATTAAATGCTCAAGTTCTGGTTCCCTGAGAGTTTTAACTACCATGTTTTCAAATGAACCAGTGATTCACAGGCATTGAGGGAAGGAAGAGACTGATCAGTTGATCAAGTCCATCCCAGAAGATATCCAGGCAAGTGTTCCCTGCAGTTTATTTTCAATCGCTTTGTTCAGTTCTGGTTTAAAATGACTCTAGCAATGGGATTCTTCATCAGTCTAAGAGGCCCATGGGAGTCCTTTCTCAGTCTAAGAGTCCTCATTTTAGGAAAAATATTCTGATATGAAGTCTCGTTGTACGACTCGCCTCTCCCAGTGGAACCCCTCTTTTTCCCTGCATTCAGGCCCCTCAGCCCCTCCAGTTGCCAGGAAGTAGCAGTATCTTTTCTCATCAGTTACTCTTTCTTTCTCCTTCATCGTTTTTAATTCTTTTTCATCTCAAGATTTCTGTGCTTTTGCCTGCTTCTCTGTGATAGTTCCCTATCAGCACAGGAGCTGAAGGCTTCTGACAAGACTGCATTTCAATGGAGGCCCTCAAAGCTTGGCTACGTGCCCTCACGGCCTTCAGCTCAGTCCAGAATGACACTTCCAGAATCCTGAGCATTTCAGACCTGGGCTAATCTTCTGAGTGACCAGATACTTGCCTGGTGGCCAGGGCCTGCCATGTAATCTGCCTATGACCAATACTCAATAAAGAGTTGTGGTCAGTGTGGTAGTGGTGTATTTTTTGCATATTCAGAAGCAGAAAAAAGAATGCAAAATCAGGAATTATCCGATTCCACACATAACCACTCAGCCTCTGGATCTCAATTTCCACGTTTGCTAAAAGAAGGAGCTGGACTGCATGGCATCTCCGGGTAATTTATGCATTAAGACTCTAGAGCACAATTCCAATTTGAAGAAGTGACAGCAATGCCTTCTATCTAGGGTTGCTAGATTTAGGTGCCCACTGAAAACACAGGATGCCCAGTTAAATTTGAATTTCAGAGAAATGAATGTCATCGTATAATATACATGCAGTATATGGGACATACTTATCCTAAAAAATGATTGTTTATCGGAGATCAAATTTAGATGAATGTCCTGTTTTTCTCTGGCAATCCTACCCTCCCTTCCACCTTCAAATTGTTTTGGCTCATCGATGGCATCTAGGCAGCTGAGTGGTTGTCTGATCCTCATAACCTCTTACCCCATGGTCCTGATACAGCTTCCAAGACTTGGCTGAAGCTTGTCAGATATTTCCAAATATGTGCATGCTTACTTGCTTCTCAATGCTCCTTAGCAGTCCAAATATGATCAAATGAGTGAAAATATTTTGAGAAGAAGTACTATGTATGTGCATTAATATTAATCACAAAAGCCTGCACTAAAACGTGAAGAGAAAGGTGGTAATAATACACTGCAGTTCTGTACAACTAAAAATGAGTCTTTCTTTTGGGCTTCTAGCACTCTCCACAACAGGCCCCGACATCTCAGCTGTAACAGCAATAAAACCACTCATTTATCTGTTGACTATTTCCTAGGTGCCAGGCACTGTGCTGGGAACTTTACGTGCATTACATTATTTAATCATCAAACACTCCTATCAAAATGAAACTACGCTACTCTCATTTTACAGATGAAAACATAGGCCCAAGAGGCAAAGCACTTATTTGAGTTCCCACAGCTCATCTAACAGAATAGAATGGCCACAAAAGGATTTTTACAGACCCTGCCAAAGTGATTTTAAAATTTATATCTGAAAGCAAAGGCCTACATATACGAAGAAATTCTCAAGAGAGAAACAAGCCAGGAGACTTGCCTCAGCAGATAACAGGGCTTATTTTAAAGCTATAATAATTAAGACAGTGTGGTATTTGGAAAGAGGCAAACAAAGAGACAAATGGAACAGAAGACAGAGTGTGAAAACACACCCATGCCTGTTGTGGAAACCTGGCTCATGACAGGGCTCCATGCAGAGCTGTGGACCAAGAAGGAGCAATTCAATAGTGTGCTCAGCAGTGTGTTATCCACACAGACAGTTGAAATTAAAGCTCTCGTCAAACGATACCCAAAGTACAAGTCCATATGGATAGAGATCCTAAGCATCAAAGACAAAACTTTCAAACTTCTGGACAAAAGACAACATTTTCATCACCTCAGTGTACAGAAGGTCTTCTAAAGCACATCACAAAAAAGGCACTAAGAAAGACTGTTCAAATAAGCCTATGTTCAAATGAAGCACTCCCGCACATAAAAAGAAGCCACAGAGAAGTGAAAACACAAGATACAATTCAGAAGAAAATCTAGTCGTCAAAGGAGAATGCTCTAGACATGTGTTGATCGACACGTGGCTGGTGAGCAACTGAACTGTGGCTGGCACAGAATAAGATCTGTCACGAGTATAACATACACATTACATTTGAAAGACATTAATAATTTTAGATTGGTAATTTTAGGTACATTTGGATAATGTTCGGTGACATAAAATAATGAATTATTAAAACCAGTTCTATCAGTTTCTTTTACTTTTTTAATGTAGCTACTAGGAAATTTTAAATTATATGTGGCTTGCATTGTATTTCTGTTGGACAGCAAGGATCTAGAATATGTGAAGAGTTCCTATGAGTGAATAACAAAGAATAAGACACAATGTAAGAAAAATGAAACAGTGAATGGAAAGACTTTCTACAGAAGAAGAAACATATATATCCAACATGAGAAGGTGCTCAAGCTTGTGAGCAATATAAACTACTTGGAAACTACCATTGTAATAAAATATCCTTTGTACTATCAGTTAGGAAACCATAAGAAATCCAACAATATCCAACATTGGCAAGAGTATGAAGCAATGGGAACTCTCACTCACTGATGGTGGGAGTAAAAACCGTTACAACTACTTCAGAAAACAATTTGGCATTGGGTAGTAAAACTGAACATATATACAACCTGTGAGCTGGCAAACTCATTCCTAGATATCAACCTGAGAGAACTCCTGCACGTGTGACACAAGACATGCACAGCACTGCCGAAACTGACAATGACCTCGGTTTCCACCACCAATAGAGTAATCCAACTGTGGTATATTTATATGATGAAAAGCTATACAGAGTGTTAAAAAAGAATGAACTGGCGTTACACATAGCTATACAGTTTTAGAGCTATGTAGAGATAGGTATCACTTAAAATGACTACATAAAATTCAGAGGGCCCCCTTGCTGGGAGGGAGGGAGGCAGCATGCCTGGGGAAGGATTTCAGAACAGAATCCCTGGGAACAGAACGCATGGGTCATATTCAAGTTCTTAAACTGTCTGGTAGGTCCACAGGTGCTTGTATTTTTGTGTTTTTTGTACTAATTTATTTGATTTTAAGTTCTGGGATACATGTGTAGAATGCACAGGTTACATAAACAATTTTTTTCCTAAATTAAACTGCAAATAAAAATTATAAATGCTTGTTTTAAAGTATGATATTTCAAGTTTAAAGAGTTTAAAAAAGAAAAAACTGTGTTGTGTATTTGTGTGATATTACATTCCACCAGAAATGTTGCCTTTCATGTCTTTTAATAATGACGTCTTTCAGTCCTGGTCTGTCTTCTTCAACTGGGCTTTTCCTCATATCCCATCAGATGAGATCTCCAGATTCATAGATCACATCTACATATATACTCACACACAATATAAATAGCATACTTGGAAAACCAATAAAAGGAGGCTTGCTGTTCTTCTGCCTTGACTCATCTCACTCACTTTCCCTGAGGACAGCAGAGACCTAAGGGAAACAAGGCCCATTCCCATGTGGTCGCTGAGCTTAGAAGCCCTGTGGAGTGAGTAATGTGGAGGAGCTCAGCGGCGTGTCTTCATTCTCCAGCATCGTCAGTCCAATCCTCTTTGCCTTCCCTATTTGAGCTTTTGTCACGGTTAATGAGCAGTAATTGGAGATGCCCTTGAAAAAGAATTGCAGCCTCTTCTTGCCTGTCCTCTTAGAGAAGTACAAGAAAATAAAAACGCACAGACTTACTGACATGTGCTTGGAGTGGCCACGTTTCCATAGATGATTCTATGGCTCTCGACCCATACTGAGGCAAGCATCAGAAAAGTAAGTTTAATCAATCTGATAACCGGACCTACATTCTGGGTCCAAACACAATGATAAGATTTTTTAAAAAGAGGTCAAACCATTCTAGAGGATATTTTCCCCAAGTTTTATTTACCCTTTGCCCTTAAAAATGCCAAATGGAATCCACGAATGGAAATGTTCTGAGTATCAAGTCTGCTCATCTTTCATAGACTAGAACAAAAATAAACCTATACTGATAGTGGAGCTCTCGTGTTCATTGCAGCAGTATTCATAGCCAAGATATGGAAACAACCTAAGTGTCCATTGCCAGATGAATGGATAAAGAAAATATGGTACATCTACACAATTGAATACTATTCAGCCTTTGAAAAGAAGTAAAAGCTGCCATTTGCAGCAAGGATGAACCTGGAGGAAGTTATGCTAAGTGAAATAAGCCAGGCACAGAATGGCAAATACTGCATGATCTTACTCATATGTAGAACCTTAAGAAAAAAAAAAGTAGAAAGTAGAGCTAACGGCAACAGTAGAAGTGCAGTTACTAGGGACTGGAGTGAGAGGAAAGGGGAGATGTTGGTCAAAAAGTATAAACTTTCACTTACAAGTTATAACATGGAGACTAGAGTTAATAATGTATGTTTGAAATTTGCTGAGAGTAGATCTCAAGTGTTCTAACCACACACACACAAACAGTAGCTATGAGAGGTGATAGACGTGTTAATTAGCTTGATTGTGGTAATCATTTTACAATGTATACATATATCAAAACATCACGTTGGCCATCATAAATTATCCCATTTTTGTTTGCTAATTGTATCTCAGTAAAAGTGGAAAAACATAAGCCTGTATTAGTTTCATGGGGTTTGTGTTATTTATTTTTTTTAAATTCTGGCACCTGCAGCACTTGTGAGCCATCTTTGTCTTAAAAATAATATTCACTCCACCTGAGGGCACCTGAGGGTTTTCCTGAGCAAAATTACTCTTAGTAAGCAGAGCTTGTGGGGTCTGCTAACCTCATCGATCCTAGGCAGCCTCCGCCGTAGCCGCCACAGAACCCTGGGCTCTGTCTTCTCTGGGTGAGCCCCAACTCCAGGACATGACGAATCAATACACAAACTGTTATCCTCACAGTGGAGCGGAACAATTACTAAAATCTATTTGCCAGTAAATGTGCCTTGTCTTGTAAATCATTGGGTCGTTAACCTTAACAATTGCAATGTGCCGTCTCTATCCAATTCAATTAAAGTACAGACCAAGGTAATACTTAAAAATACATTTCAGGCAAGGGAACATACTATTATAATATTATATCCTCATAAATTAAATAATACATTTATTCTCCTTCTTGGAAAAGGAACACTGCCTGATAAACACAGGGCAGAGAAGAAACAAAGGCGATGATTCTAATTAATAACTCAATAGGACTAGACAGGAGAAGAGAAATGGAATTTGAAGACAGAAGTAAGTCACCCACAGCCACCGCTCCGTGCCTCCAGCATTGCTGCAGAATCTCTGGTTGGAGCACATGGTGCACTCAAACAAACCTTTAGCGGCTTGAGCTGTACCTTGTGAAATGGAGATACCTGGATTGTACCACAGGGCAAAAACAGTTCACTGCTTATTCCCAGTCTGACGCTACCGTACCTAAAAAGTTTGATGCCCACAAGTAGAAAGCTCTAGGGTCCCGGCACTGATTCTCTATGCTTAGGGAGGAGTCCCTCTATTTCACATACATTTTGAGAGCAAGTCAAAGAAAGCTCCCCTTGGAGTGTCCTGTTTTCTTTCTGTTTCCTGTTTTAGGGGTAAGTGGAGGGTAAGCAAGAAAACATGACAACAGGGAATATGTCCCAAGATTTATGGCAGCTGTCCTGAGATTAGATAATACAGTCCGTGTATTCCCGTTCTTCCCAAGAGGCTCAAAATGAGGCTACTCTTCCAACTTCTTCCTCCCAGAATTCCTCCCACCTAGGCCACTTTCTAATCAGCTATTAACCAGCACATTTTCATTCATAAGATGTGTTACCTCTTGCTATCATAACAAATGGCTACAAATTAAGTCGCTAAAAACAATACAAACATATTATCTTACAGTTCTATAGGGCAGAGGCACAACACAGGTCTCACTAGGCTAAAATCAAGGTGTCAGCCAGGCTGCCTCCACTCATTTCTGGAGGCTCCAGGGAAGATCCTGTTCCCTTGTTCCTTCATATTGCTAGGAGAATTCAGTTCCTTGTAATTTTAGGGCTGAACTTGTTTCCTCACTGTCAGCTGCAGGATATTCTCAGCTGCTAGAGGCCCCCCGCACTTCTAAGCTCCTGGCCCCTACTTCCGAAAACCAGCCAGACACCCGAGTCCGTCTCACGCCTCAAATATCTCCTGCCTCTCTTTACCCGATGGTCTCTCTCTAAATTTAGCCAGGGAAGATTTTCTGCCTTCAAGGTTTTATCTGATTAGATTGGGGCCACCTAGATCATCCAGGGTAATCTCCACTTTCAGATCCATAACCTTAACCATAGTTGCAAAATGTCCTTTGCCCTGTAGGTAACATCATCCTAGGCCCCAGAGTTTAGGGTATGGCATCTTTTGTGGGAGGGGAAGGGACTGGAATTACTCAGTCTACCGCGTAAGAACAGTGCTCATAGTTTGCTCATAGTTGGTGGGCGACTGCTAAGGATGAAAGAACCGGGGAAACCTGATCGTCTCCTTCCTTTCCTTTTCTATCTCCTTCCCAACACTTCCATTCTCTGAGAGCAAAGTTTGGCCACTCACCATATTCCCAGTTTCAGAAAGACAGCCTGGTTGCAAAACTGCCCTCGCTGGCCACCAAAAGCAGTCTGTGTGTACTCGGTTTTCTCTGGGCAAATCTTTTTTTCAGCATCTACCCAGCATCCCAAGCATTCATTTACATATGGCTCACCTGGAGGAACACGTTCCCGTTCAGAATCTGGTTCTGATGTCCTGCAGTTGGAAGCTGAGTTCACCTGCCAGTCAACAAACTGGGTGAAGACTGGGAAGCTCCATGCCACCTGGCGCTCAGCAGGCCAGGAGCAGTTCAGGTACTAGTGGTCCAAGAGAGATCTTGGACTTCAGCCTTGGCAAATAACCCTTGATCCAGAGGCTCTCCAGACCCCTCCATCTTCTTCCTTTGTGGCCACAGAGACTCCTTTCTTCACAGCAGCCAGGCCTGTTATTTCTAGCCCCAACACTTCCCTGAGGAAGGCCTTAAGGCAAAGTTCTCGCTCAAGATGCCATGATATTATATAGTCATGAAAAGCACTCCCTTTGGGGTCAGCCGAAGGTTGTGTGATCTTGGGCAGTTTCCTGCTCAAGGCCCCAGTTTCCTCATCTATCAGATGGGAGTAATAATAATAATTACCCGGAAGGCGGTTACAAGGATTCCCAGAGATGCTTTCTGCAAGGCTCTGAGCACAGTGTTAAAGCGCCCAGGGATAGTGAGCTGTTTGGGGATCACTGGCATCATTATGATTCCGTGTTTTCCCACTGGCTCTGTGCCCTGCCAAGCAGGTTGGCCCCTCTAAATGATAGTTCATCCTACCCAGTAAAGAGAAAAGAGGAAGACCTTTACCCATTTCAGGTGGTAAGATGGGAATGCCATTAAGGCCCTAGTGGTTGCTTCATTGCCAACACCTGGGGAAACACAGCAGGTGAGATTATAGAATTTATAAAAATGATATATGCATTATGTTTATGGTATCAGTTGTTATAGCTCAAAGGTTAATAAACTTTTTTTTGTAAAAGGCCAAAAAAGTAAATATTTTTGGCTTTAGGGAACATAGAGTCTTTCTCACAACTTCCCAACTCTGCCATTGCAGTGAGAAAGCAGCCAGAGATGATACATCATGAGTGGCTGTAGCTGTGTTTTCTTAAAACCTTATTTACAAAAGCAGGTGGCAGACTGGATTTGGCCATGTGCCATAGTTTGCTAACCCCTATTTCAGACTAGCATCTAGAAAGTTCTGGTTTAGTTCTAGTGATAGAATTCCTATCCTGTCTCCTATTCATTATTTTTTGTTTGTTTCTTTTACTATCGTTACCATCCTTAAAAGCACATTTCTTTGTTTTTTGTTTTTTTCTTTGCTTTGGTTTTTGTTTTGAGATGGAATCGCACTCTGTCACCCAGGCTGAAGTGTAGTGCATGATCTTGTTTCACTGCAACCTCCACCTCCTGGGTTGAAGTGATTCTCAGCCTCTGGAGTAGCTGGAACTACAGGCACTCGCCACCAACTCTGGCTAATTTTTCTGTATTTTTAGCAATGACAGGGTTTCACCATGCTGGCCAGGCTGGTCTCAAACTTGTGACTTCAAGTGATCCTCCCACCTCCACCTCCCAAAGCGCTGGGATTACAGGCGTGAGCCACCGTGCTTCCTAAAAGTACATTTCAATAAATGTTTGGCCAGGTGTGGTGGCTCATGCCTGTAATCCCAGCACTTTGGAAGGCCGAGGCCAATGGATCACTTGAGAGTGGCCTTGCCAACATAGTGAATCCCTGTCTCTACTAAAAACACAAAAATTAGCCAGGTGTGGTGGTGCATACCTCTAATCCCAGCTACTTGGGAGGCTGAGGCAGGAGAATTGCTTTAACCCAAGAGGCAGAGGTTGCAGTGAGCCAAGATCACACCACTGCACTCCAGCCTGGGCAACAGAGCAAGATACTGTCTAAAATAAAATAAAATAAAATAAAAAAAAATGTTTATACATATGGGTATGCATTGAAAAGTTAAACTGAAATTCATGCAGATGCTTGGGACACATTCTAAACCTCACAAAATAATTTAATACCAAAGGATTAGATGTTTTTTAAAAATAATTTTTCTTTGCAGGATTTTGAAAGCTATAGAGCTGTGCAATTTTAGACAAGTTACTTAACCTCTCTGGCTTTCAGTTACCTCCTTGGTTAAATACAAGATTCTTGTGGTAGCTGTTTTATGAGCATTAAAAGAAGTAAGCATATAAAGTGCTTAGCCCAGTGCCTGAGGCATAGAAAACACAGGATCATCATCATCTTTATTGTATGTCACCATAGAGATCATCTAGGGATCAGGATGGTTTATTAGTTTTAATTAAAAAAATAAGTTAACATCCATAGAGAGAGCCATACCTGAGGAAATTGCCCAGGTTTTCTCTGACTGGGAGAGCAGACCTGGGGGATTCTATGTTCTGAAAAACAGCCTCAAGGTTAAAAGTGATTCGGCAAACCCATCATGTGACTTACCAGTTGGAGGCCAGTGGGTCTACCAATTGGGTTAGGCTTAATTAACATACTATCTAAAAAGTTTTAATTTGAATGCATTTGAGCCACAACCTCTCAGTAACCACAGCTCACTGCTGCCTTGTTAGAAAGGAGCTACACACTATTTTCATTTCTGGCCCTGAAGGCTTTTGAGCACCCAACCTCTGCCCTAAACTTTTGATGCTAGGTTTTGCTATTACAGCCCCAGCTTCTATGTCATGATCTCATTGCCATCAATATATCTGGGGGAAGAGTCCTTACCTTTTCAAAAACATATGTCTAGTTCCCAGAACAAACGTCATCAAAGGCTGCCAACAAATGATGTAATGAGATAGGTTAACTGTAAAATGACATGTCCGCTTCCTTCCTTGATGGCAGCTTGCCAGACCTCACATGTAAAAGATGTTTGAGACTATTTACACACACACAGAGGAAATTCTCATTTAGAAGCACTCATTCATTTTGAAAATTACTGTTGACTTCCATTATTGAGGACCCAGGATTCTTTGAGGATGTACAGGAGATTATGAAAGAAATCTAGTCCTAAAGGGTGAGGCTACTCTACGTTGTGGGGTAACCTGACTTGGGGAATCACTCTGATGAGAGCAGAAGGCTTTCTCTGCCACAATAAAGGTTAGACAAAAAAGCACATGGCAGAGGTCAGGCTGGCTGAGGTTATGGAAGAATGTTCCTGCCATAAGATTTTCTGTGCACTGCTCATGAAACCACAGTAAGGTTGGACATGTGGCACAGGTGGTCTAGGCCATCATCACAGCCAGCAGGAGGCCCTGGCTGATCCTTGTCCCGGATCTCCTTGTAGCTTGACTTGGCCCTGGACTTTTAGTGTGTGAGTACTTAACAAGCATTGGTGTCCTGGAAGTCACAGAGCTGGCATTTGATGAATTCAGTCCACTCAAACTGCAGAGTCAAGAGAATAGTAACATTGGGAATAACGTTCTTCATATGAGCAAGGAGTAATAAGTGACATTTTAACAACATAAATCAGATCATATCACTCTCTGCTCCAAAACCTCCAGTGTCTTTCCTGCTCCCTAAAATAAAACCACACTCCTCTGAAGTCTGCAAGACCCTGCAGGATCTGGCTGGCCCTTCTCTGATGATTTTTCTAGTCTCATCTTTTTTGTTTTTTGAGACGGAGTTTCACTCTTGTTGTCCAGGCAATGGTGCAATCTTGGCTCACTACAACCTTCCCCTCCTGGGCTCAAGCGATTCTCCTGCCTCAGCCTCCAAAGTAGCTGGGATTATAGGTGTGTACCACCATGCCCAGCTAATTTTGTATTTTTAGTTGAGATGGGGTTTCATCATGTTGGTCAGGCTGGTCTCAAACTCCCAACCTCACGTGATCCACCCGCCTCAGCTTCCCAAAGTGCTGGGATTCTAGGTGTGAGCCACTGCATCTGGCTTTTTTTTTTTTTAATAACAGTCTTATTGAGATACAATTCATATGTTATCCAATTCCCCCATTTAAAGCATTCAATTCAATTGGTTTTAGTATGTTCACAGAGTTATGGAGTCAACGTCCCAATTAATTTTAATACATTTCTATCACCCTAAAAATAAATCCTGTACCTATCGGCATGCACTCCTCATTTCCTCAAATCTCACAGACCTTGACTAATCTACTTTCTGTCTTTATAGACTTGCCTATTGTGGGCATTTCATGTAAATGGAATTATACATTAGTCTTTTGTGACTGGCTTCTTTCATTTAGTGTCACGTTTTCAAGGTTCAGCCATGTTTTAATATATATCAGTACTTCATAATATTCCATGGTATGAATACACCATGTTTTGTTTCTCCATGCACCAGTTCACGGACATTTGGGTTTTTTCTACCTTTGGCAATTATTAACAATGCTGCTAGAAACGTCTCTAAAGTTTTCATGTGGATATGTTTTCATTTCTCTGGAGTATAAACCTAGAAGTGAAATTGCTGGGTCAAATGGTAACACGAGGCTTAACTTTTTGAAGAACCTTCAGGCTGGTTTTCCAGAGTGGCTGCACCATTTTATACTCCTATTGGCAGTGTATGAGAATTCCGATTTATTCACATTCTCACCTTCATTTTGCTTTTTGGTTATAACCATCATACTTGTTGTGAAATACTATCTCACCATGGTTTTGATTTCCATTTCCAGTACCTAATTATGTTGAGCATTTTTAATGTTCTAATTGGCCATTTGTAAATCATCTTCTTTGGATAAACATCTAACCAGATCTTTTGCCTATATTTTACTTTAATGATTCATCTTGTAATTATTAAGTAGTAAAAGTTCTTTATAAATTATAGATACACATTATTTACCAGATATATAATTTGAAAATGTCTCTTTCACTCTGTGGGCTGTCTTTTCAGTTTCTTGATATAGTAATATCCTTTGAGCATAATTTTTTTGAATTTTTATGAATTCTGATTTATCTCTACAGATGCATACTGGAAGTCTCAGAGGGGAACAGATTAAGAGGAAGAAAGAATGTTTGAAGAATAGTGGCTGAAAAATTATCCAGTCTGATGAAAAACATGAATCTATTCATCCAAGATACTCAGTGAACTCTAGGATAAAGTAGAAGAGATTCGCACCACAAACAAAGACAGGCAGATTCATCCATGTCCCTACAAAGGACACAAACTCATTGATTTTTATGGCTGCAAGGTATTCCATGATATATATGTGCCACATTTTCCTTGCCAAGTCTATCATCGATGGGCATTTAGGTTGGTTCCAGGTCTTTGCTACTGTAAACAGTGCCACAATGAACATATGTGTGCATGTGTCTTTATAACAGAACATTTTATAATCCTTTGGATATATACCCAGTAATGGGATTGCTGGGTCAAATGGAATTTCTATTTCTAGATCCTTGAGGAATAGCCACACTGTCTTCCACAATGTCTGAACTAATTTACACTCCCACCGACAGTGTAAATGTGT